>JAMFTG010000861.1:0-103100 GCA_023974075.1 Chaenocephalus aceratus
CACACGATGGAGAAAGAATTTTTTATCCTGGCTAAAAGGCAGAGGAATACAGGACCCTGATTTACGTACCAAAAAGTGCATCGAAAAGGGAAAGTGTATCACCAAGACGGATATAACTGCTGGATGGGCGTACATTATGAATACAAAAGATCTGACTAAAATCTTAAATAACCAGACTTGTGAGACCGACTGGAAGAGTTTAGATGCATTCTCTGGGAATTTTATCAGCCCCAACAGGAACAAATCTTCGATCGCTCTTGATATCTGGGTAGAGAACAAGAGAATTCGAGGAATTTATAAACATAGGGATTCTGAATTGTATGGCCCTCACACATGTTACAGCTTCATAGGGAATTCAACTACGCATAATATATTTTCTTTAATTCCGGACTATAGGCTAAGACATTATCAAAATTGTACTTTTGACGCTAAAAATGATACATATAGAACGAACCCGACAGGAAAGACAACTACCTATGTGGACATTAATACTATGGAAAATGCTTTGACCTCGTCTGACCCAGCAAATTGGATTGCGGAACTTGGGGATTTAACTAAGATACTGTTTAAAGGTTCCTATGAAAATCCAATCAATAGATACAAAAGAGCGACCCACTCTTTAGAGGAGAGATGTGAGGGATGCGGTTTAGAAACCATGGACATTAAAGAAGGATTCTTGTGGACATTGTTCACTACCTATGGGCAACGCATACAGCCTTACCCGAAAAATATTCCATGGTTAGTGTACAATTCAAGACCCAGTGGGAAAGTAGAACATTGCATTTGGGTTCCTAACATAGTTAATATGAACGTTCAAACTTGGCTAAAAAATGATCTGGTCTCCACTTGGTCCAAAATAAAAACTTGTATGCAGACAACTCGCATGGAAAATGATGGCCTCTATCCTATGTGCCGAATAGCTAATGTAACTAAAAGTCAAAAATATTGCGAAACTACAGAAGGGGTGAAAGACACCGAACAAACACAATGTGGAAAATGGAGCAGATCCACCTGTTGGGAGGATTTGCAGGAAAATATACTGAGGTGGGAAATGATTAAATTTGATCGTGGGACTACAGTTAGATATGCTGGCAGAGGAATGACAGTTGGGGAGATCCATAATTTTACCATTTGTGCTAACATGGCTCTAAAGACCAAAACCGAGCCCCTGCATATAAAGATGACCCGTTTCCTGATAACCCAAGTGTTGGGAATTTTATCAGGAGGAAATTTTACTCGCAAAATAAGTAGGAATACAAGACCACATTTGATTCAAACCCATGGGGAGGACGGGATATCTGCACCATTTGTAAGAATAGCAAATCAAACTAACAATATAGGAGAGCATTTCCAGAATTATGTTTTGGGAATAGCTCCTTATATGGCCCACCCACATGCACTGTATTCTACCATAGACAGGTGTGCAGATTTGAGGTATGGATATTATTCTACTGATTATTGCACACAGACTGACACAACCTACTGTTATGCTTATGACTATTTTCCTGCTCAAAATTCACATGAGACAGCTCGCTGGTTAATAGATAATGTACTAAAAAGAACGGTTTGTAACAATAAAATCTTGAGAAGACCTTTCAGGAAGATGTCCCGATCACTTCCCAGATTTAAAAATGGGACTGAATGTGCAAACTGTGTTAGTTACTGCATAGATCAATCCCCTTTCATGGACTCAAATAGAACAATGAGAAAATCAACCAGATCAAAACAATTGGCCCGCCCAGAGATAGTCAAGGATACAGACAATTGGCCAGGCATGGATCCAGAGATGATTACTTTGGGGAAAATAAGGTGGTTAGAGACAAAACTCTGCTTGCTGAAATATGGAACTCTGTTTCCGGACTGGAAGAGACCTCAAGTAACAGAGGATCAAAGTCCTGGGTATACTAATATTAATTCAGATATAACCGGGGTCTATTTTCCAATGTTTTATCTTATCCAAAAAACTGGATTTTGTTTTCAAATATGGGCCGGGGAATCAGGATGGGAGATGACAGATTGGGATTTGGTAAAAGGGATTTTTTATGCAGCAGGTCAAGGTATGAAGATAGGTATAACAGAGGTCATAGCAACTGCAAAAGATTTAACAATGGGAATAGTACAGCCTTTAATTGGTAACATTTTGACGGGTATTGGCTATGCATTAGCTATTGGGGCAGCACTACTGTTAGGATATATAGGTTTCAGGTTGTTTTCCTCTGTGTTACCCACACTTTGCAAAAGAGGGAGGGAAACCAAAAATAAAATAAAGGAGGAATTAAGATTGGAAAATAAACGGGTAAACAACATAAAATCTTGCATGTCCATATTCAAGCAGCCAACCTCTGAAACAAAACGAAAAGTCTCTTTTTGTGAGGTTGGTTTGCGAGAGGTCCTGATCCCACAGGACAATTAGAAAAAAGGGGGGGGGCCGGTAGTAAATTGTAGGATTACCCTGTAGTATTTTTTATTTTATAGGGCAGTGGTCCACAACAAAATAATCACTTTGTTCAGAATCAAGGACGAGGGAACATCTCTTAGAACCAGCTGAGATTTTTGAATCATACTAAGGAAATACTTAACTCAGGACATGATGAGCATTGGAACCAGCACAAAGGAAACTCAGGAGAATTGGCCTAAGACCCTGGGTGAAGTTAATTTATGCCGTCCACCCTCAAGAGAGGAAGATTGTGCTTTAGAAGAAATATTAGTGTACAGAAAGGATTATGTAGTGATATTAAATCCCGGTAATAGAAGAATTTACATAAGAGGGAAAGATACTCTTACGTATTATCTATCTACCAACAGGAGATTGATCCGTCGGATCAATTTAAAGGGACTGAACCCGAAAGTACCTGTGCAGAAGGACCGGAAGGGGCAAGTGATGAAAAAGAGGAGACTCGTAAAAGAAAAAAGAGATCTGATTCGGAGGTCTCCCAGGGTGCCCAAGCCAAAAAGATGCCCTTGCTGTCTATAGAAATTCCAGAGGAACATGGAGTACCAGACCCCCTGGATGGATTCCTGGGGGAAATTGTTTCAATTGAAACAACTATTAATGAATCAGAGGCTGCGTACGTGTATGATCATAACTATATGGATGAGATTAGTACCTCTGGGATTTATCAAGAGGAATTGAACCTGCCAAGTGGGACTACTCCAGACACAGGGTGTCCAGTAAAGCCAATTCCTGGACCCAGAAAACCTGTGCAGAATGGATCAGCGGCTGAGTCACCTATAATCCTGCCAGCGGAGAAGGAAGTTTCTTCTAGTGATGGGAGACGGGGTGCATCTTTACCCAAAAAACCGATAAGATTGCAGTGGATTTCCCAGAAAGGACGACGACTACCTGACAGCTGTATGATCAACCAAGATGTCTGGCCTTTCGTTTGGAGATGTCGTCCAGGGAGAAACTGTAACCCCTACATGGTCAGGGTCAAGGATTTGCAACAGATGGCAACATGGATTGAGGAGTCTACACTGGAACAGCAGATGGGCCCCCCAATCCTGCAAATACCAGGCCGAGTGGGGGTGTGCACACAAATCTATCTTCATCGTGATGGCCCGTGGGCGCTTTTTACTCAGGTGCCTGACCTATGGGACACTAGGGACATTCCAGTGAGGTACTATGTTTTCGGTGATCCCACCACCAGGATCATCAAACATCGTTTTTATTTCAATTTCTGAAGAACTTTTCATGTGGTTTGATGCTTGAAGTTTTTCAAATACACTTTTACGATTTTATCTGTTGCTGTTTGATAACTTTGCGTTTTAAAAAGGGGGTGTTGACAGCCTCATAGTATGTTGAATACTTAAAACGAAAGTTAGTTATAATCAAATATAATCCATTTTATTCTTGTATAACCCACAATGAAAATGCTTCTTGATGGTTTTTTGAATATGTATGTATGCTTACAATTTTAGTTGTTGCTGTTTGATAACTTTGCGTTTTGAAAAGTGGGTGTTGTGATTTCCATAACAGGTTGAATACTTAAAACGAAAGTTAGTTATAATCAAATATACTTTTACGATTTTATATGTTGCTATTTTTATAACTTTGCGTTTTGAAAAGTGGGTGTTGTGATTTCCATAACAGGTTGAAAACTTAAAACGAAAGTTAGTTATAATCAAATATAACAATCATATTCTTGTATAAACTCAGAATGAAAAAGGTTTCATCTGTTATGTTTTCTATATTTGCAGTAAAAAACAAAGTGGTTTGTTTAAATTGAGTGTGTAAGGTCTATGATTTATGGGGGTCACTGATAAGGAAGAGGGCAGTTTCTTCTCCTTTTTATTTTCTCACAGGAATACACAGGGAAGGGGGGGGGAGGTTCTTGCCCTAAGGAGAAACACTGAGGCCTTTAATAAATGGTGATGTCATAGCCTAAGATTATTTTGCAAAACCCTTTACATTAGAGGTCAGGCCTAGTTTTACAAATATGGGCATAAAGGAGGTGTTTTTGAGAAATTTCTGTCCGGTTGCAGAGCATAAAGCTACGGGGTAAGAGTGAGAGCTTCAGAGCTGGGTTAATAGCTCTCGGTAAGGTTCTCTCAAACTGGGTGAATATCTCTTGCATTTCTTGGTTGGAATGATGAGGGAATTGCTTTGAATGAGGGAATTGCTTTGAATGCTGAGTGAATTGATTTGAATGCTGAGTGAATTGATTTGAATGCTGCATGGAATGATTTTATGGAAGAGGTTTTTTGATGGTTTAGTGAAACCCGCCCACGTGAGGAAATCCCTCCGAATCATTGCGGGATTTTGATGGTTTAGTGAAACCCGCCCACGTGAGGAAATCCCTCCGAATCATTGCGGGATTTTGATGGTTTAGTGACACCAGTCTTTGTATGAGAGAATGTCAACTGAAATAGGCAGGTAAAGGGAAACATTTTGGTAATAAATGTAAGACTGTGAATTAAAGTTTCATATGTGAACATGATAACAGCATCATTTTTGTGTGTTGTTTAGTATAATTATAATGTTGTAAAGAGAGAAGGTAAAAACCCTGTATTAGTTTGGACCTATTTTTCTTCAAATAAACTGATCCCACCTTTTGGACTGGGACAACTTAAAGGACATCTGTGCTCTCCTCTCCTGCTTCAAAGGTAAGATTGCACCCTGCCACACACACATGTTTAGGTAGGAACACACCCCATTTACTGATACCAAAATCCTTCGGGATCGCTTAAACAGATTAAAAAGAGTTGTCTGAATTAAAACAGCAGTTAATTGAACCTGGTTCTTCGGGGAGTTAATAGAGGTGAGATCTTGCTGACGTTTGGTGGATCTGAGCCAAGCAGTAAACTTACATAGACTCAGTAACTTCGGTCGGGTCAATTAGTGAGGTCAGAGTAATTTACCGGAATAAATTAATCGGGGCCTCACCTCATACTCTTAACACCTCTTAATTGTTTAATCTGTTCAAAAAGTATTGCCTCAGTCTGCTTAGACCTGTGCACAAACTCTCATTTCTTCAATGAATCTGCAGAGAGTTCCTCACCTCCAGCATGGGCTGTAAACACTTTGGGGCGAACCACCGGCTCTTCCTCATCTTCTTCACTTTCAGCTGCCATGGCTCCCTCAAGTGGTGACTCTTCTTCCATTGTCCTTTGACTTTTTTCTTCCTCCATGTCTGGCAAGGCTATGGGCCATGGGCCATGGCCCTTGTCGGACAACATTTTCCACGTACACCTTTAATTTAGTCTGCTCTCAAAGACTCCTCACAGGCGTTACATATCCCACCACTGCCACCAATTGTTACAATGTGAGGTGCAGGTGAAAAAACAATACGTGGAGAGAGGGTTTTCTTGTGAAAATAATCAGGCGTTTTATTTCTTAGCCTTCCACATTATTCCACAGAAACACAATTTTGGCGACATTACTTTGATATAAGTGCATGCAGAAAATGTTTTACTTTTTGATGTCATGTTTTATTTAATTAAATACTGTTAATGATGCTTTTTAGTTGACAACTTCACTTAACAATAGGAAATGTAATTGGTGCAGTGTATCATTTTGCATGCTTACATTTGTTATTTTTGTGATTTTAAGCATATGCTAAAATGCAGTGCAGTATGAGTATCTTTGAGTACAATTTGATAAATGTTGGACACTTCTCCCCCTCAACTATACCATCTTGTAGGTGGATGTAGTGGCTTCATTGAACACATCACTTATTAAATCAAAGTAATACATTTGTGTGTTTTTTTTATATTTGAAAAAGTAACCATTTACTGTTGTCACCATTGGTTTTATTGGGATAACTGAGCTATCTTTAATGATTTGCAACCACGAACATTAAGCTGTTAGCTAGCTAGCTACACATTTGACGCTAGCTAACAGCTAACAGCTGTGATCTGGTGATCATCATCACCAGATCATCACTTCTGGTGAGGGCATGTGGGATATTTTTGTGTGTGTATGGGACAGATTAAATAACAACCCTAACCATTGAAAGCATACATGCTCAGAAACACATATACTAACCTTTTATCTGTGCAATGTCCTGCTAATTGGATCCTTGAATTCTAAGACAGAAACTGAGAAAATAATGGCGTACTGCTAAGGGATGGAGAATTATGAGAGAGGGAGTTGGTAAGGACAAGCATGGTTGAAGCATCATTAAAAATGACCTAGGCCGAAACTGACCTAGGTTGAAATGTCAAACACATATGATTGAGTAGAAGATAGAGATGTCCCGATCCGATCACGTGATCGGGGATCGGAGCCGATCACGTGATTTTTAAAAGATCGGAATCGGGAGAAAAAGATCGGGGATCCTTAAAAAAAATATTATTTTATTTAATGTTACAAAACAAAAATGACCATGTTCACGTCTTAAAATCATCCTGAGGCCTTAGTTTTTGTTTAAAATTACACAAAATCATGTATGTGTTGCTTCTTTTGGGCTTGTTTTCAGACCTGGTTGCTTATTTCTCTGAAATCTGGCAACAGAGTAGGCGCAGTGTCTAATAGTAGCAGTAAGCTAACGAGAGGCTACGTTCAGCTGGTGACTCGGGAGTGGGGACAGAGCAAATGTCAGGAGTTTGGAAGTATTATAAAATTGAAAGCGAAGGCAGTTTAACAGCCAGATGCAATGTTTGCAAGGCAGAGGTTCCGCGTGGTGGAAAGAACAGAGCTACGTTCAACACGACCAATCTAATACGATTGTTTGTTTTTTCATTTTTGTTATTGCACTATCTGCACTCAATTTGTTTACATGGTTATTTTGTGGTGGACCGCTGATAAGCTTGATTTAGTTTTGATCCAATGCTGCACAACTGAACTGATCCAATGCTGCTGTGAAAAAAAGAAGCTATATCCATGTTGGATAGAATGGATAGTTGGGTACTGTCATTTAAATAAAAAAAATAACCTTAAGGGACAACTTGAATGCTTTTTTCCTTTTTTTTCTCTTAATGCATTGCATAAAGATCTGATCGGGACAAATCGGTATCGGCAGATTGTCAAAATCAAATGATCGGAATCGGATCGGGAGCAAAAAAAGGTGATCGGGACATCCCTCGAGAGATAATGGTGTCTTACGTAATGGAGAAAATCAAGATCAAAATGGTTGCTATGTGTGATTTTAAACAAAACCACCCACTTCAGTATGAGAATATACTAAGTCAAGTGTCTAAATAAAAAAACAGCAGCAGCTTTGAGTGGGGTTCCATTGTACTTTTTTAGTAGAGTTTCAGAATGTCTCAAACGCAGAATTAGACCCACTGTGAATGTTCCTGAATGATCCTTTAAAGGCCCTGTAACACACACACACAGGTGCTTTGACTTATCCAGGATTATTAGACTTCTGCTCATGTAATCATTGGGTGGTGCTAGATCAGATTTCTGCGGGATCAGCTAACTCACACTTACGTCTCAATCAAACAATGTCCTAACAGGCATGTTTACAACCAGCACAGGTGTAAATAATTATACAAATAATCATACAATTAAATAAGTCCTGGTATAGTGCATGCTGGTTTACAGTCACATTGTAAAGGCTTTACATAGTATAGACTCATCGTTACGGTAACACCTGTGCTTATTAAATATGACCTGTGTTTAATAAGGTGTGAAGCTCGATTTTAACAGGATAACAACTGGTGACTTCTAGAATTGTGTTAGTAACATTCTGTTTTTAGACTTCTCTGTTTCAGTGTGTGTACTCTGTATAAATGCTCTGTAGTTGATCTGACTGAAAACTGTGATTTTAAATCTCAAAACTGTTACAGTATCTGTCAGGCAGAAACTTGGGATAAGTAATTTGACTCAAACCTTAAAACTGAACTAACTGACTGCGAGGGTTAACTTTGATTTAAACATTTGTAGAATACTAAGAGCTTTATTGAGTAGGAGTAACTATATTAAGGGTTAAACTCGTAACTTTATAACTTAGGGTTTAATGTAATTGTAAAACCATTGGGCCACTGAAAAGACAATAACAACTCAGGACCGAGCCAGTCTAGATTTCCTTTTGAGGGCCACCAGCTGCAGAGAGTTAACTAATTAAAGGGACGTGGCCCCACAGCTGTGAGAACTCAGCAATCAGGTGTCCATTTTAGGTAGTACTTTCCTGGAGTGTCAGACAGACGAAGACAAAGGAGTCCTGCTGGAGTCACGAGGGTGGCAAAGAGGAGGCAAATCCTACTTTGATTGAGCTAAGTATCGCTGGTGTTTTATTTTATTTAGTTGTTTAGCCCCTCATGCTATAATCATGTGTATTTTCTCCATTCCTGTTTATGTGTCTTCTCGCAATTATCACTTGCCCCGTGTATCTCGTAATCGATATAACCGGCCTGCTCTTGTCTATCCCACATGCTCCACTGACATCCAACATCTAGTTTCAGGCGGCCTGTGGAACTGCCAGTCAGCTGTTCCTAAGGCTGACTTCATCTCTGGCTACGCTTCCCTGCAGTCTCTGGATTTCCTTGCTCTCACTGAGACCTGGATTACTCCATCCAACACATCCACCCAGCAGCTCTCTCCACAGCATATTCCTTCTCCCATACACCCAGACCCACTGGCAGAGGAGGTGGCACTGGTCTCCTGCTCTCTCCCAAATGGAGCTTTTCCCTCTTCAACCTACCTAACTTCACTCCTTCCACCTTTGAATTCCATGCCGTCACAGTAACCCATCCTATACAATTAACCATTGTTGTTCTCTACCGTCCACCAGGCGCCTTGGGGGACTTCTTGGAGGAATTAGATAATCTCCTCTCACACATCCCTGAAACTGGTCCTCCCGCTGTACTTTTCGGAGACTTCAACCTCCAGACAGGGGAAGATAGACAAACTAACATCTCTGTTAACCGCCTTTGCTTTCTCACTGTCTCCGTCCCCACCAACTCATAAAGCTGGCAATGTCCTTGATCTCATATTCTCAAGGAACTGCACTACTTCTAACCTCTCTGTAAACCCGCTCCACACCTCCGATCACTTCTTCATTTCATTCTCTCTACCCCTTTCCAAACATAACGAACTAATCTCTTCTCATCCTGCACCTGTCCGCCGTAACCTTCGTTCCCTCTCCCCCTCTACCTTTGCCTCATTGGTGCTCTCAGCCCTCCCTTCCTCTGACTCGTTCCAACTCCTGCCTCCAAACTCTGCTGCGGAAACTCTCCTCTCTACTCTCTCCTCCTCTCTGGACTCTCTCTGTCCTCTCACATCTCGGCAGGCTCGTCAGTCCCCTCCTGCTCCCTGGCTAAATGACGCACTGCGTGCTAATAGAACCGTCCTTAGGGCAGCAGAGCGGAAACGGTGGAAATCCAAACACCATGACGACCTCCTAACCTATCAGGCTCTCCTCTCCTCTTTCTCTGCTTCGATCTCTCAGGCAAAAAGCACTTTCTTTCAAGATACGATCCAATCGTCCTATTCCAATCCTAAAAAACTATTTTCCATCTTCTCCACCCTCTTGGACCCTCCCAAAGCCCCTCCCCCCTCCTCACTTCTGTCAAGCGACTTTGTTAACCACTTTGAAAAAAAAGTTGATATTCGCTCTTCTTTTCTGACTCACCTTTACTCACCGCTGGGTCACCAGACCCTCCTTCCACCCACACACTAACCTCCTTTTCCCCTCTCTCGCCAAGTGAGGTTCTTACCCTCATTACCTCTGCCCGCCCTACCACCTGTCCTCTGGACCCTATCCCCTCAAACCTCCTTCAGACTATCGCTCCTGATATTCTAACGTTTCTCACCCATTTCATCAACACTTCTCTAACTTCTGGTCACTTTCCAACAGTCTCAAGGAGGCAAGAGTAAACCCTCTCCTAAAGAAACCCACTCTCGACCCGTCTGATGTTATAAACTACAGGCCTGTCTCTCTCCTCCCGTTCCTGTCTAAAACACTTGAACACGCTGTCTTTAAACAACTCTCCTGTTATCTCCATCAGAACAACCTTCTGGATCCGCACCAGTCTGGTTTCAAGGCAGGTCACTCCACAGAAACTGCCCTCATTGCTGTCACTGAGGAACTGCACACTGCCAAAGCAGCCTCCCTCTCCTCTGTCATCATCCTGTTGGACCTGTCTGCTGCATTCGACACGGTGAACCATCAGATCCTCCTTCGCACTCTTCATGAACTTGGAGTTGCAGGCTCTGCACTTTCCCTCCTCACCTCATACCTCCAAGACCGCACCTACAGGGTTACATGGAGAGGGTCGGAGTCCGACCCTTGTCAATTAACTACAGGGGTCCTTCAGGGCTCTGTTCTTGGTCCCCTCCTCTTCTCCTTGTACACAAACTCGCTCGGATCTGTCATTTACCCGCATGGTTTTTCATACCACTGCTACGCTGACGACACCCAATTAATTCTGTCCTTTCCCCGCTCAGAGACCCAGGTCGTCGCACGAATCTCTGCTTGTCTAGCTGATATCTCTCAGTGGATGTCTGCTCATCACCTCAAGCTCAACCTTGACAAGACTGAACTGCTTTTCCTTCCGGGAAAAGATTGTCCCACTCTTGACCTAACAATCAACATTGGCACCTCTGTTGTTTCCCCGACTCAGACTGCAAGGAATCTGGGTGTGATCCTAGATAACAACCTATCCTTCACTGCAAACATCGCTGCTACAACCCGCTGCTGCAGATACACGCTTTACAACATCAGGAGGATACGTCCCCAGCTGACCCAGAAAGCGACTCAGATTCTGGTCCAGGCTCTCGTCATCTCATGCCTAGTAGACTACTGCAACTCCCTCCTGGCTGGTCTACCTGCATGTGCCATCCGACCTCTGCAGCTCATCCAGAATGCAGTGGCTCGTCTGGTCTTCAACCTTCCTAAATTCTCCCACACCACACCGCTCCTCCGCTCCCTCCACTGGCTTCCGGTAACTGCTAGAATCCACTTCAAGACAATGGTACTTGTTTACCATGCTGCGAATGGATCTGGCCCTTCCTACATCCAGGACATGGTTAAACCGTACACCCCAGCACGTGCACTCCGCTCTGCATCAACAAAACGGCTCGCTGCACCCTCGCTGCGAAGGGGACCCAAGTTCCCATCAGCAAAAACACGTGGGTTTGCTATCCTGGCTCCAATGAGCTGGTGGAATGAGCTCCCCATTGACATCAGGACAGCAGATAGCTTACACACCTTCCGGCGCAGACTGAAAACTCATCTCTTTCGACTCCACTTCGAGCGATAGAACTATTAACAAAGCACTTATATACTAATAAAGGACTGGCTTACCTAAAGCCAGTTGAGTAGCACTTGAAATGTTTTTGCTCTATGAAACCTGATGTACTTATATGATTCTGTTTTCTTCAAGTTTGTATTTTGTTGGTCGAACGCACTTATTGTAAGTCGCTTTGGATAAAAGCGTCAGCTAAATGTAATGTTATGTAAAAGCCAAGTTATAAAACCCAGATGGAACAACAGATGATAGTTTCTTGCCTTCATGTGTTCATCCTTTTAAATGAATGTTTGTTTTTACTATATCTACTGGGATCAATAAAGTTGATATTGACCTATAATGCATTATAAATAGTTTTGTTGATTATATAAATCAGAATCTCCAAAGTAACTTCAGTTATAAAATAATAATTGTGAAAACACATTCAGTATTGGCAGCAGAAAATGTAAAATGTCCAATAAAGTAGCACTAGCAGAACATTGTAATTAGGTACAGTACTTGAGTAAATGTACCTCTTTACTGTCCGTGGGAAAAGGTCACTAAAGTGGTTTTGTCAGGCTGTACATTTGCAGCATTAAACACTATAGAGGAGGACCCTTGGTTTTCTGCTTTGGAACACAGACAAGAATAACAATCATCCATTGTACTGAATGCTGATTCATATTGGTTTCAAATATTTGCTCAACAGCTCCTCATTCAGGACAAATTACAGCCCTGGCATTGGGAGATTGATCT
Source organism: Chaenocephalus aceratus (assembly GCA_023974075.1). Classification (NCBI taxonomy): domain Eukaryota; kingdom Metazoa; phylum Chordata; class Actinopteri; order Perciformes; family Channichthyidae; genus Chaenocephalus; species Chaenocephalus aceratus. The sequence goes on from JAMFTG010000861.1 coordinate 12,370, forward strand.
TATGTACTTGGGTTCCTCTGGAGCTTTTGTTGGACCTTCACTTTATTTTACTTTCCTTATTGTTTTCACTCAGATGTTGATGACAGGGCGTGGAGGTGTCAGCTACAAAACAAGTATACATATCAGGGATAGGTTTCATTCGCCTTTATGTAACCCAATATTCATCACATTAAGTTTGAACACCTCACTGAAAGATGTACAATAGCTGAATGTTCCCGTAGGAAAGAAAAAAGAAAGGAATTTTTTTGTTCAGGCTGAAAAATGGTGATCTCATATTTGATTTGAGAGGCGGCTGTGGCTCAGTGGATAGAGTGCTGGACTTTGAATCAAGGGATAGCAAGTTTGAGTCCCACTGCAGTCAGCATGTCGTTGTGTGAAGGGCAAGACATTTCACCCCAAATTACTCCTGTGGGAATTGTCCAGAGTACTGAATGTGTGTAAGTCGCTTTGGATAAAGGCGTCTAACAAATGATATATAATAATAATAATAATAATAATGTAACTTCTTCTGGTGAGTCGATCGCAGCAGTTGATTTTATGGACTCCTTTGAAAGGTGTAGAAACAATAACTCACTTTAATACAAGACTCACTTCACTTCATTTTATATCTCAGCAAATATGACACAGCTGCCATATCCTCATATTTCTAATTTCATCCCATTTGCTCAAGATGGATCTGCTGCATAACAGATCTGTGGTGATCACAGACCAGTCCTGCAGGTATTATTATGAAATCAAAATGCCTTGTTACTCAACATAAATCAATCGTCAATCGGTTAACGGACTTCTCTTACGAAGAAGACTTCTTGCCAATGGAGAACTTCAGTATATTGGAAAATAAGTTGGTAACACTTTACAATAAGGTACACAAAATGTGCTTAGTTACTGAGGAACTACTAGATAGCTAATGGTTAGTTAATGAGTAGTTCCTCAGTGACTGCAATTGAGGAACTAATGGTTAGTTACTGGTAAACAGACTGGGGGGTACTGTATTAACGAATCATTCGTTAATGGTTAGTTAATGAGTAGTTCCTCAGTGAACTTATGGTTAGTTACTGGTAAACAGACTGGGGGGGTACTGTATTAACGAATCATTCGTTAATGGTTACTTAATGAGTAGTTCCTCAGTGACTGCGATGGATGGTTAGTTAGTTGCTGGTAAACAGACTGGGGTACTGTATTAATGAATCATTCGTTAATGGTTACTTAATGAGGAGTTCCTGGGAGACTTTGATTGAAGCAATGGTCAGCTGCAGCAGGGCACATTTAAACCTGCCATCTTCGGCTGGCTTGGGTCCCACCCTGGAACAACTGGTGGAGGTGGATCCGATTTACCTTACCATTACTTCGGCCGTTTGGGTACGGTAAACTCAAGGAACGCAAACAAAAACAGTAGTTACCCATTACCTAATGATTACCTTTCCGTTACTAAAACAGTAGTTACCCATTAAGTAATGCTTACCTTACCATTCATTAAGCATTGTGTGTCCCCTCAAGTAAAGTAATGCATGAAAAACAGTAGTTACCCATTACCTAATGCCTACTTAACCATTCGTTAAGCATTGTGTGTCCCCTCAAGTAAAGTAATGCATCACAAACAGTAGTTACCCATTACCTAATGATTACCTTACCGTTACCAAAACAGTAGTTACCCATTAACTAATGATTACCTTACCGTTACCAAAACAGTAGTTACCCATTAACTAATGATTACCTCACCATTAGTTAATCAGTTTAAACAAACAAACAAACACTGTTGATGACAATGACGGATCTACAGCCACTGAAGTTTTACATTTTTATTCAAACAACGATGAACATAACAAAAAAAATAAATGGAAATAAAAAATACTTTTTATAAAAGAAAACTAAAAACAAGTGCAAACCAAAAAAACATCCATTCCTTCCTCACTTTCCCTTTGGATTAATGGATAATAGTCCTCCATTGGTTTTCAAGTCCTGGACCTTCCCCTCTAAATGTTGGTCCTTTATGGCAGCTTTACACATCTCCGAGAAATGGAGAAGGGTTTCCCCCTTCTTCAGTGTTCCCCGGATGTCTTGGTAGATGCCCGGGTTCACGGCATGCAGTTCTGCAATTCCTGCAGTGTCGGCAATGGTTTTGCGGTCCACTCCTACCGCTCTGTAAGCCGCCGTTTTATTATTCCCCTTGTTTACCCGCCTCAAGAACACGCTTTTAGCGGCTTATGGCGTCTTCTGGGGTCAGGACTGAAACAGAAAAAAAGACAAATATTTAACTATTTAACAACAGTACTTTGTTGTTGCCTATCCTAATGATGTCTGTAGTGCAGAAATCAGTTAGGATATGGGTTTATTTATTGATAATATTGTTGTACTAGTGCTATATAGTGGTAGTGTAATCCTTACATACAAAATTGTGTAATGAATTGGTGTAGTGTAAAGGTATTACTAGTCGTGTAGCTTTGCTCAAAGTAATGTATACATGTTAGTTATTGTGTTTGGGGTGTGTACCTTTATATACAGAAGTTAGGTTTGGGCAATCAGCTCTACTTTTATCCAATCATGTTTAATAATGATAACTGATAAGACGATCCACAATGTGGATGTAATGCTCTATCGACATTAGAAATCCCGTTTCTAATTTATAACGCATCAATATTGCCAAGTTTTAGCCTGGCATCCTCATGTCTCAGCAGCCTTTAAATGGAACAGTTTGGAGAATCTGCTCTCCCTGTTCTTTTATTAAAATCTGACACTGCAGGTTAATGTAAGCGTGCACAGACCAGTTGTTTGGAAACAATGGTGTCGCTCTGAACAGAGCGACATCACAGCATGTTCTGTTTAACATTATAGGCCTACTTATATTCAGGGATGCAAACACCTGTATGGTGAAATAAGAGAGAACTATTGGAAACAGAAAAAACAGCGTAATATACCATCTGACAAAGGCCTGCGCTATAATGCGTCAATTAACTGGCTATTCTTTATAATATACGGATAGGAGACAGAGATGTTAAGTTACAAATAAAGAGTTTTTATTACTATTTAGATCAGGGGTGGGGAACTTTTTTCTCTCAAGGGCCATTTCAGTTTTTACAACTTTCTCCAAGGGGCCGTACAAATTATTGAACTCAATTTCTGCTTAAAAAATCTAAAATCACAGCCCATTCATTTCACCTTTCTTTCATGCTGTGCAAAGAAAAAGCAACCTCTTCATCCAGATATTTTACCATGACTCGCGCATGCATGCATACACGGTTGTGGCATGACCACCAAAACAAAAAGATATGGACACAAGATGTGTGCAAATTTGTTTTTAAATATTGAAGTTAAAAGCATCAATCTGGTGCACTTTGAGAGCAAAATGAAGAGATCAATGGATACATCTCTCAACACCGATATGAAACAGAACTGTAAGCAGATTACTCTTTTTCTTTATGGATATTTTACAAATCACTCCCCTTTTAAACTGTACTGTTATTTAAAAAAACGTTTTTGTTACTGTCAAAGTATTTTATACCTGTATACCAAAACTACAACTCTTCGCTTCTCCACGAATTACACAAGTCACCCAAATCAACGTCAAGGTTAGCCTGTTTTTAACGCAAAAAACAATGCTGTGTTTTGAATATCGGGGCCTTAACACCAGGTACCTCCTACTCAAAATTCCCAGCATCCGTTGAGCAAAAATGGCTGCAGAACCCAGGGTGAGGATGCTCAGAGTACATAGACCGAATGACACCTCTTTTCCATCTCCTAAGTATCCCGCACAACACAAAAGTGAAAAATCTGATCTACAGAAGGCTGTAAATGTAATAATACATTTGATTTCGATCATTTGTATGTATAATGTTATGAATGATCTGCTATCTTCAATACTATGGTTAAGTGATATTTAAATTAAACTTTAAAAAAAATCTATATACAGGCTGTCACCATATTTTGGAATTGTGAAAAGACTGGCAAGCCACTTCCCTTATCAGCTTTACAGTTACCTGGATTTTATTCCATCTATGGAATGCCATTTAAGCCAATATTAAATAAATAAATATATACATAAATAATTAAATAAATACATATATATATAAATATGCCTATAAAATAAATTATAAAATAAATAAATTAGGCAATAAATATGTGACACATTTATTTATTTCAAGAGACTTGTATTTCATAATGACACATTTATTTATTTCAAGAGACTCGTATTTCATAATGACATATTTATTTATTTCAGATGACTTGTATTTCATAATGACGCGTTTCTTTATTTCAAGAGACTCGTATTTCATAATGGCTTATTTCATGTGACTTGTATTTCATGATCAGACATTTCCATTCGTTATATGCAAATTAACGGGGCGTGGTTAGCTCACAGGTCCAGAGACCCAGACCAAAGCAACAGCACCACACTGACTACTCGAGAAGAGGAAGAAAATGGAGGAGAAGGACTATAAGGCAAACTACTAAATGAAAATAACAACATGGAAGACGTCGGTGGGCTCCAAGACTTAACTGGTTCTTATCTGGTCTTCTCTGGTCTTATCTGGTCCGCCCAATGCTGCTCTTCTGAGATCAACCGCTCTGACAGCTCTCTCTCGTCTCTACTGGGAAACAGCTAAAAGTCCTTCTGGAGGTAAGCAACGCTACACAATTACACCCAGTCTGAGAGTAAAATATGTCTCGAAGGTTCGTTTTGCTTTCTTACAAACGTTAAGTTAATGTTAACGTAACCTTACGTTTGCTAGGAGGCTATCGTTACGAGCTAGCTGTCTTAGCTAACAACAGTTAGCAGCTAACGTTTTCTGCAGTTTGTGTTGCCCCTGAAAAATGTGATGTAGTTATTTAAGGGTATGTTAAATTAACGTTATTTTACAAGTTGAGAGAGTTAAGTTGTGTTTAAAATCGTCAATGTAATGCACGTTAGAGGTTTTGTGTTGGACATGAAGTTAGCTAACGTTAGCTAACTCCACCAGGTTAGCATGTTAAGCTGTACTTTCTGTGGCAGCGAGCTTAATACAAAGAGGGGTTTTGTGCTTCATTGCAAACTTTTCTTTTGTTAATCTACCTGAAACAGTAGGGACAATTTGTTTCTACTCAACTATACAGACCATTGTTGAGGAGATGCAAAACATACTGTACATGAGTTGGGTCCAACATATACCTTGAGTAATGTTACTTTGCTGCTAAAAATGAAACATCATTATCAGATGAGGACATCACCAAAGTGTGTGAGCCTGTCAGGGGATTTGATCTGTTCTCTGCATGTCCTAAACACTGCTCTGGTATTACTTATCTTGTAACATGTAAGTCTCCCGCTCTTGTCATCTTTCAGGCTTTGCATTTGAACTCCTATGACTGGTTGCGGACTTGAAGGGAACGCCTTCCTGACATCCAGGAAAAAGGTGAGATTATAATACATTTGAATTCCAAAAGCAAGTTATTGTTTTTAACTTTTTAAATATGATTGTTTTGGGGCATTTCAGTTTTATTGGACAGGCAGTAGAGATCTACTGGAAACAGTGGAGAGGGAGGAGATGATATGCAGCATACGGCCAGCCGGATGGTTGCTGCTCCGTGTGGAACGTGTCCTATCAGGTAAAAGCACTTTGGTATCCAGTTATTTATGGTGTTGAGTTTGAATTGAGCTTTTGGAATGTAATTTCCAACTGTGCATTGTAAAGACTGAAAAAACAGCCTCAGGTTAAAGCTCGACGTGAGTTGGTCTTTTACTTAAGAAGGTGTTTGTCCTCCTGTGTTGTCTTATTTCCTTATCTTTCTTTCAGGTGTAACATCTACCAATGGTTGTACATGACAGAGACCTCCTCCGCCCCTTTGCTGTCTTACTAGTCAATCCTTCTGATCAGGTCCTTTCCTAAATAGTGGTAAGTTTTACAGTTCAGTGTACGTTAATTTAGTAACTTAATGCTTTACCGCTGTTGAATAAATCCTATATTGCTAGTCATTTTATTAAAACTACGATTTGTAAACTTTTTGATTCCAATTCCAATAATCTTTTTGTTATAATTGTAAAACATATCTTAACATCAATCAGCAATCAATACAACAAATCATCCAACACTAAATAGAAGAAATCTGGACCTATTTCTTTTGATACAGCAGCATGTTTTGGGACTGCTCATTGATGTCATCAAGAGCCATTGAGTCTACCTTTTGTAGTCGGCCTCTCAGAATGTTATATCATTTATTTGTATTTTAACATTCCTATAATAATTCGTTTTTTTATTGTTTTGTTCTTTATTTTTGTTGTGAGAATCACTTTGCAATTATTGTGTAAGTGCTATATAAATAGTTATACTAATATTATTGTTGTTACTATTATTAATAATGTCTTCTTTGTTTTCTTTATTCATCGCTGCAGAAAGGATCATGCCAGCCACATCAAACACCTGATCAAGAGCTTGTGAACCTCACTGCTGCAGACACCTGTATGATATTCCACTCTGACTGGAACCCTCAAAATGACCTGCAGGTACAATATATATATATATATATATATATCTGCTCTGTCCGTCCTAAAGATAGTTCAATAGCGCTACAACAACAACAGTCTTTCCGTTTATTCCCTCGGTTCTTTAAGTGTATATTATTTTCCCATTTAATGCTTAAAAACGTTGAACAGCAGCTGCACATGATGCTCTTTTGACCCCTCTTTTCATTTTTTATTTCAAGCTCAAGCTCGGTTCGTCATCGTTTTGGCCAGTCTAAGGCGGTGAAGGTGTACCGTCTGATCACTAGAAACTATGAGAGGGAAATGCTGGATAAAGCTAGTCTGAAGCTCGGGCTGGACCGTGCCGTCCTGCAGAGCATGAGTGGGAACAACAACGGGGTGAGAAAAAGAAAATCTGTCATATTTCTAGATGCCAAGTCATGTTTGGGTCAGTCGCTGTTGCAGTACGCTTAGTTTATTTTCAAAAAGAGTTTTCTAAATCCACTTGTGTAAATGTCTCTCTGCGTTGCCTTTAGCCGGTCCAGCAGTTCTCCCAGAAGGAGATCGAGGACCTGCTGAGGAAAGGAGCCTACGCCGCCATCATGGACGAGAACGACGAAGGCAATCGCTTCTGCTAGGAGGACATCGACCAGATCCTGCAGCGAAGAGCCAACATCATCACCATCACCAGGTTATGTTCTTAGCAGCACTAGCCACTTGCGCTTTGTGAGACACCAAGTACTTGGTTATTTGAAATGTAATATTGATGATGTAATAATTAAAACTAGGGATGGGTACCGAGCCCTGGTATTAAATGGGCCCCCGGGGCTGAATTATGAAAGACCGTGGTACCGTTAACGTCCAACGTTATCAATCTTTTTATCGGTGCTGGAGACATTTAAAAAATAGATGTCATATGTATTATATCTACATAAACATTATATCGCAGTCTTACTGTTGCCAACTCCGTTTCTAATATGCAATAAGACTACAAAGTGCGTCTATGATTTATTTTCGATCTTTCCAATCCAGACGAGAGATCTCTCTCCCCTGTCGGTGTGCGAGGGGGTGGGGCAGTTTACACACAGAACCTGCTACATGCATGCAACACACAAACACATGGCGGAGAGAACTAAGCACCCCTTAAGCCCCGCCCCCCCGTGCACACACTCTCGGCTCACTAGAATGAATGGAGAGAGAGAATAAATCTAGATTCGGCTTTTAGTGCATTTTACAGCTTTAAGGACTTAATGATTCTAGGGCTATACAATAGTTCATACTGGGTAGTTTATTTAGTTTCAAAAAAATTATCCACCGATTTACAGACGTCTCTTTCCCCATGTTAGTCAATGGGAAAAAGTATTTCTGGGCCGGTCGATGTCACAGACTGATAAGGAAATTGTAGTACCCGCCGTTTGGACACAACGAATATTTTCCTCAGAGTCCGGCGCACTTCCTGGGGGCTTTGTCTTGAGGTGGAAAATGCTCGTTGCCAATAGTGCAAAAAGAGTTTAGCATGTGAGGGCGGTAACACGAGCTATTTGTCTAAACATTTAGCAAAAGTGCTCCACATCCAGACGGAGGAATGCACCGGACTGTCTTTCTAGTAGCTCTGTAGCTCCATGCACGAGTAACGTTTCCACGTCAGGTGTTATGTATGCTAGCAGCAACACACAAAGTTAACTCCATGATACAAACATGGGTTAATGATTAGAGGTAACTGAGTTATTTATTTTGTTAAAGTTTCAGCTATTCTGTTTGCAGTTCTATCATCACATTATTGAATACAATTTGTTAAAACATTGTTGTTTCTTATTTTCAGTTTGCTTCAAGCTGTGGCTGTACGAGAAAGACGTGGAGGACCAAGAGATGCTGGCCAGATTGGCAAAGACCGGAAGATACATGATAGAGAAGATAATGGGAATTAACAAGAAAAGAAAAACATTTTTTATAATTTCTTTGTTGCTGTTTACATTTTGAATTATATTTGTTATTTTTAAATCAAATGCATCTATTTTAAATCTGTGTATCTACCGTCCAATTGTTTTTCTTTATTAAACACGTAAACGGAAGAGCGTTTGAGTGGCCTTTTTGCTGTTTGCTTTTTACCTTACTAAATGGTCTAATGGTCAGTGCAACGGGGGGCGGGGCGAAACTCACGGAAGTGATTTCAAAACAAAAGCGGTGATAATATTATAAACAAGGGGAAACAAGGTGAATTTATCGATCACAACGAAAACGGCCAAGACACATATTGAGCCCAGAAAATGAATGTTATTAAGGGCTGTAAATATAATAAGCCTATGTCTAAAATGGACAACATTGTTAGGAGATTTAAACTATGCAGCGATTCTGCACTGCGGTCAACTCCGCCGTCTCTCACGTTTTTTTTCTTTCAAATCAGCTGCTCTTCATTCCTGCTATATTTGACCAGTGATACAAATATGTTTTACCACAAGTTCTTAAGGAAAACTGGCACTGTTGGACTCGGTACTATTTTGACTTCTACCAGAAATAAAATCAAGTAGCCTACTTTTGCTGTGTAGCTACTTTGTGAGTAGTCCTCTGTCAGAGTCTCCTCCTTAGTAGGCTACATAATGCATGTTTTTCTGCTATCTTTGATGAATGATAAAAATATGATTTTACCATTAGTTCTTAATTAAATTGATACTGTTTGACTTTGTATTATTTAGCCTGCTACTTACAATACATTGAAGTACTTTTACTGTGTATCGTTTGAGGAATACTCTGTCAAAGTCCCCTGCTGAGAACAAAATCTGGCCACTTCTGCTAAGTTTGATGAGGGAATTATTTTGTGTTGCCATTAGTTCTTCGTGAGATAATTGATCCTGTTGGACTCAGTACGACTGAAACTACCCCCACAAGTACTATGAAGTACTTACTGTGTACTTTTCCAACAATCCTCTGTCAATGTCCCCTCCTGAGAACAAGAATGCATGTTTCTCTGCTATTTTGAAAAACGTTAAAAAAAACTTTCTTCATGAGACGGATATTGTTGGACAGAGTACTTTAAGAGGATGGTAGACTTGATCTCAGCAATACTTCCAGTCAGTACTCCGGCAGCAGCATTTGTACCCCTTGGAAAGTCTTTAGAGTCTGGCCCTGGATAGCTGGTCTGTCCTTCAGCACACTGACACACTGTCACTCTTGTTGGCCTCTTATGAAGCTGCTGTATTTTAATATATGATTATTTCTCTGCTCCTAGTTCATTCCTCGCAAAATTCTGCACAGAGAGTGCCCTAACTTACAGCAGTTGAAAACATGGGAGAGACCTCAGGGAGAGCAACAGAGGAGGGATCCCTCTCCCAGGTCGGACAGACGTGCAATAGATGCCGTGTGTAACTCGAAGAGATAATACATTTTTACAGCATAGGAAAGACCGAATGTTTGGAAATGCATGTGTCTGTAATGAGAAGATGAATCCGCGACGATGTCAGCTACAACAAGATTAATGACATACATAATATGAGGTCCTTGACACACATTGTGTGATCATGGGGCATCACCCTTACAGCATCAGGACAATATCATATGGAGTCAGACACTGGAAGTGTGCTGGAGGCACTGACTGGGACTGATGGAAGGATGAGGCTGATGAGACTGAAGAATCTGTGACGAACTAGCGGCTGAGAAATAATCATATATTAAAAGACAGCAGCATCATCAAGAAGCCAACAAGAGTGACAGAGTGTGTCAGTGTGCAGTCTACCATCCTCTTAAAATACTCTGTCCAACAATATCAGTCTCATGAAGAAAGGTTTTTTTAACGTTTATTCAAAATAGCAGAGAAACATGCATTCTTGTTCTCAGGAGGGGACATTGACAGAGGATTGTTGGAAAAGTACACAGTAAGTACTTCATAGTACTTGTGGGGGTAGTTTCAGTCGTACTGAGTCCAACAGGATCAATTATCTCACGAAGAACTAATGGCAACACAAAATAATTCCCTCATCAACTTAGCAGAAGTGGCCATTTTGTTCTCAGCAGGGGATTTTGACAGAGTATTCCTCAAACAATACACAGTAAAAGTACTTCAATGTATTGTAAGTAGCAGGCTAAATAATACAAAGTCAAACAGTATCAATTTAATTAAGAACTAATGGTAAAATCATATTTTTATCATTCATCAAAGATAGCAGAAAAACATGCATTATGTAGCCTACTAAGGAGGAGACTCTGACAGAGGATTACTCACAAAGTAGCTGCACAGCAAAAGTAGGCTACTTGATTTTATTTCTGGTAGAAGTCAAAATAGTACCGAGTCCAACAGTGCCAGTTTCCTTAAGAACTTGTGGTAAAACATATGTGTATCACTGGTCAAATATAGCAGGAATGAAGAGCAGCTGATTTGAAAGAAAAAAAACGTGAGAGACGGCGGAGTTGACCGCAGTGCAGAATCGCTGCATAGTTTAAATTTCCTAACAATGTTGTCCATTTTAGACATAGGCTTATTATATTTACAGCCCTTAATAACATCCATTTTCTGGGCTCAATATGTGTCTTGGCCGTTTTCGTTGTGATCGATAAATTCACCTTGTTTCCCTTTGTTTATAATATTATCACCGCTTTTGTTTTGAAATCACTTCCGTGAGTTTCGCCCCGCCCCCCGTTGCACTGACCATTAGACCATTTAGTAAGGTAAAAAGCAACAGCAAAAAGGCCACTCAAACGCTCTTCCGTTTACGTGTTTAATAAAGAAAAACAATTGGACGGTAGATACACAGATTTAAATAGATGCATTTGATTTAAAAATAACAAATATAATTCAAAATGTAAACAGCAACAAAGAAATTATAAAAAATGTTTTTCTTTTTCTTGTAATTCCCATTATCTTCTCTATCATGTATCTTCCGGTCTTTGCCAATCTGGCCAGCATCTCTTGGTCCTCCACGTCTTTCTCGTACAGCCACAGCTTGAAGCAAACTGAAAATAAGAAACAACAATGTTTTAACAAATCGTATTCAATAATGTGATGATAGAACTGCAAACAGAATAGCTGAAACTTTAACAAAATAAATAACTCAGTTACCTCTAATCATTAACCCATGTTTGTATCATTGAGTTAACTCCGTGTGTTGCTGCTAGCATACATAACACCTGACGTGGAAACGTTACTCGTGCATGGAGCTACATAGCTACTAGAAAGACAGTCCGGTGCATTCTTCCGTCTGGATGTGGAGCAACGAGCATTTTCCACCTCAAGACAAAGCCCCCAGGAAGTGTGCCGGACTCTGAGGAAAATATTCGTTGTGTCCCAAACGGCGGTACTACAATTTCCTTATCAGTCTGTGACATCGACCGGCCCAGAAATATTTTTCCCATTGACTAACATGGGGAAAGAGACGTCTGTAAATCGGTGGATAATTTTTTTGAAACTAAATAAACTACCCAGTATGAACTATTGTATAGCCCTAGAATCATTAAGTCCTTAAAGCTGTAAAATGCACTAAAAGCCGAATCTAGATTTATTCTCTCTCTCCATTCATTCTAGTGAGCCGAGAGTGTGTGCACGGGGGGGCAGGGCTTAAGGGGGTGCTTAGTTCGTAGGCTCCTTTCCTCAGCAGGTCCTCGATCTCTTTCTGGGAGAACTGCTGGACCGGCTAAAGGCGACGCAGAGAGACATTTACACAAGTGGATTTAGAAAACTCTTTTTGAAAATAAACTAAGCGTACTGCAACAGCGACTGACCCAACATGACTTGGCATCTAGAAATATGACAGATTTTAATTTTTCTCACCCCGTTGTTGTTGCCACTCATGCTCTGCAGGACGGCACGGTCCAGGCCGAGCTTCAGACTAGCTTTATCCCAGCATTTCCCCTCTCATAGTTTTCTAGTGATCAGACGGTACAACTTCACCGCCTTAGACTGGCCAAAACGATGACGAACCGAGCTTGAGCTTGAAAATAAAAAATGAAAAGAGGGGTCAAAAGAGCATCATGTGCAGCTGCTGTTCAAACGTTTTTAAGCATTAAATGGGAAAATATACACTTAAAGAACCGAGGGAATAAACTGAAAGACGGTTGTTGTTGTTGTAGCCCTATTGAAACTATCTTTAGGACGACAGAGCAGATAGATATATATATATATATTGTACCTGCAGGTCATTTTGAGGGTTCCAGTCAGAGTGGAATATCACACAGGTGTCTGCAGCAGTGAGGTTCACAAGCTCTTGATCAGGTGTTTGATGTGGCTGGCATGATCCTTTCTGCAGCGATGAATAAAGAAAACAAAGAAGACATTATTAATAATAGTAACAACAATAATATTAGTATAACTATTTATATAGCACTTACACAATAATTGCAAAGTGATTCTCACAACAAAAATAAAGAACAAAACAATAAAAAAACGAATTATTATAGGAATGTTAAAATACAAATAAATGATAAACATTCTGAGAGGCCGACTACAAAAGGTAGACTCAATGGCTCTTGATGACATCAATGAGCAGTCCCAAAACATGCTGCTGTATCAAAAGAAATAGGTCCAAGATTTCTTCTATTAGTGTGGGATGATTTGTTGTATTGATTGCTGATGGATGTTAAGATATGTTTACACATTATAACAAAAAAGATTATTGGAATTGGAATCAAAAAGTTTTACAAATCGTAGTTTTAATAAAATGACTAGCAATATAAGATTTATTCAACAGCGGTAAGCCCTTAAGTACTAAATTAACGTACACTGACTGTAAAACTTACCACTATTTAGGAAAGGGACCTGCCTGATCAGAAGGATTGACTAGTAAGACAGCAAAGGGGCGGAGGAGGTCTCTGTCATGTACAACCATTGATAGATGTTACACCTGAAAGAAAGATAAGGAAATAAGACAACACAGGAGGACAAACACCTTCTTAAGTAAAAGACCAAATCATGTCAAGCTTTAACCTGAGGCTGTTTTTTCAGTCTTTACAATGCACAGTTGGAAATTACATTCCAAAAGCTCAATTCAAACTCAACACCATAAATAACTGGGTACCAAAGTGCTTTACCTGATAGGACACGTTCCACACGGAGCAGCAACCATCCAGCTGGCCGTATGCTGCATATCATCTCCTCCTCTCCACTGTTTCCAGTAGATCTCTACTGCCTGTCCAATAAAAACTGAAATGCCCCAAAACAATCATATTTAAAAAGTTAAAAACAATAACTTGCTTTTGGAATTCAAATGTATTATAATCTCACCTTTTTCCTGGATGTCAGGAAGTCGTTCCCTTCAAGTCCGCAACCAGTCATAGGAGTTCAAATGCAAAGCCTGAAAGATGACAAGAGCGGGAGACTTACATGTTACAAGATAAGTAATACCAGAGCAGTGTTTAGGACATGCAGAGAACAGATCAAATCCCCTGACAGGCTCACACACTTTGGTGATGTCCTCATCTGATAATGATGTTTCATTTTTAGCAGCAAAGTAACATTACTCAAGGTATATGTTGGACCCAACTCATGTACAGTATGTTTTGCATCTCCTCAACAATGGTCTGTATAGTTGAGTAGAAACAAACTGTCCCTACTGTTTCAGGTAGATTAACAAAGAAAAGTTTGCAATGAAGCACAAAACCCCTCTTTGTATTAAGCTCGCTGCCACAGAAAGTACAGCTTAACATGCTAACCTGGTGGAGTTAGCTAACGTTAGCTAACTTCATGTCCAACACAAAACCTCTAACGTGCATTACATTGACGATTTTAAACACAACTTAACTCTCTCAACTTGTAAAATAACGTTAATTTAACATATCCTTAAATAACTACATCACGTTTTTCAGGGGCAACACAAACTGCAGAAAACGTTAGCTGCTAACTGTTGTTAGCTAAGACAGCTAGCTCGTAACGATAGCCTCCTAGCAAACGTAAGGTTACGTTAACATTAACTTAACGTTGTAAGAAAGCAAAACGAACCTTCGAGACATATTTTACTCTCAGATTGGGTGTAATTGTGTAGCGTTGCTTACCTCCAGAAGGACTTTTAGCTGTTTCCCAGTAGAGACTAGAGAGAGCTGTCAGAGCGGTTGCTCTCAGAAGAGCAGCATTGGGCGGACCAGAGAAGACCAGAGAAGACCAGATAAGAACCAGTTAAGTCTTGGAGCCCACCGACGTCTTCCATGTTGTTATTTTCATTTAGTAGTTTGCCTTATAGTCCTTCTCCTCCATTTTCTTCCTCTTCTCGAGTAGTCAGTGTGGTGCTGTTGCTTTGGTCTGGGTCTCTGGACCTGTGAGCCAACCACGCCCCGTTCATTTGCATATAACGAATGGAAATGTCTGATCATGAAATAGAAGTCACATGAAATAAGCCGTTATGAAATACGAGTCTCTTGAAATAAAGAAACGCGTCATTATGAAATACAAGTCATCTGAAATAAATAAATATGTCATTATGAAATACGAGTCTCTTGAAATAAATAAATGTGTCATTATGAAATACAAGTCTCTTGAAATAAATAACGTGTCATTATGAAATACAAGTCTCTTGAAATAAATAAATGTGTCATTATGAAATAAAAGTCCCATGAAATAAATAAATGTGTATTTAAATGTACATGTATACATATTATTGCCTAATTTATTTATTTTATAATTTATTTCATAGGCATATTTATATATATATGTATTTATTTAATTATTTATGTATATATTTATTTATTTAATATTGGCTTAAATGGCATTCCATATTCCATAGCCTCTATCCAGTCTTTCCGATAACATGGGTTATTGAACCCCGCCCCCCCCGTCTCCTCGACTACGGTCTGGGAGCCGACAAGAAGTTCAATACGATGCATCGCTACCTTTAGTTCAGGGGTAAGGTGAGTTCCGGGCAGTGTTGGGTGTAACGTGTTACAGTATGGAGTTTCAGTAACGTATTACTTGCATTACTAATGCAGTCGGGTAATTACTACCCATTACAATGCTCAGTAACAAACGCAGTTTCAAGCTTCAACACAGCGTTACCTGAAATGAATGGCGCCAACTCATTTCTAATATGCAAAAGACAAACAAATGCGTCTATGATGTATTTTCGATCAGACGAGATCTCTCTCCCCGGTCTGCGTGCGAGGGGGCGGGGCAGTTTACACACACGCAGCTGCTACATGCAGCGGAGCACTCTGCAGAGGTGGCGGAGAGAACGCGCTCCGAGGTGTGGTTAAACTTTACCCGTCTCGACGTGGAGAATGCTCGTTGCCAAAAGTGCAGTAAGAGTTTAGCTTTTGTCTAAACATTTATCAAAAGTGCAGCACATTCAGACAGAGGAATGCACCGTTTTCGACTGTCTAGCAGCTCTGTAGCCCCATCCACGAGTAACGTTTCCACGTCAGGTGTCATGTATGCTAGCAGCAACACACAGAGTCACTAAATTATACAAACATGGGTTAATGATTAGAGGTAACTGAGTATTTTATTTTGTTGGGCTGTTTTCCGGGAATAATAGTCAAAACCGTGAGGTGCAGCATAGGCAAGACGAGAGATTTATCATAACTTTAACGAAAACGTCTGCTACCACCCAAATCGTACATTCCTCCACATCTGCAGTCCTGCAAGGACGCTCATCCGAGGTCTGTATGCTCCAGGCGCAACCGCAGCTTGCCAGTACCTCGTGCCAGGAACCACATGGAAAATAATCTTTCAACCCCCCCCCCCACCCGCATTAACGCCACACATTAGCAGCGGCCGTATCTACTCACTCAGACACTCAATGAGTCTTCGTTTTTATTCACGGATGCAGCCCATCCGTGGTTTTTTTGGGGGTTTCTTTCAGGGAGAAAGAGAAGTTCACGTAAGATGATAGAAGACAGTCTAATCTCCCAATCAAGTGCATCTATGTCTCACCGTGGCGTAATTAAACTGCTAATTAAGCTAGTCCCATATCATGGGTCATGTTTCAGTATTTACCTAAGCATACATCATTTTATGCTGCGCATATTGTCTCATTTATATTGGTTCATGCTCACATGGCTTACGATAAGCCAGGGTATAACATTCATGTATCATTGTACTCAAGCTAACAGCTGCATTACATTGTCTACATCTCCCTCTTCCCCCGGACATCGACTCGTGCCGGCAATCCAAGATCCCTTCAGTTTACCTATGGTAAACATGCATATAACTGGTGGTGGTGTCTTAATAGCATTTCAGGGCTTCGTCCAGGATAGGTGCAGCAACCCTGCCGCAATCAAGGTAATTATTCCTCATCCCTACACCAGACGGCCATCCAAGATCTCTCTTCCCTGGTATTTATGCATTTTAGTGGTAGTGGTCATCTGTGCACGTTTAACCCCGCATCGCAGGTCATCGACCATCGTGTCGGCAATGTTTAGTGGTAGTGTTCACGTAAGCCCGGCGCTGATTCCGGCCGTCGACTTCCGGGTCAGCATCTTATGATGTACAGTAAGCCCGGCAGCGATTCCGGCCGTTGTTTAGTGGTAGTACGTAAGCCCGGCACTGATTCCGGCCGTCGGCCTTTGGGTCAGCATCTTATGATGTACAGTAAGCCCGGCAGTGATTCCGGCCGATTGTTTAATCCACATGTTAATCTCTCATTTCATCCATAGATCACAGCAGTCAGCCCACAAGACGTTCCGGAACCTCTGCCTTAAACACTCCAATGCGGCGGCGCCTGCTCCGTCATCGCCGCCCGCATCGACTCCCAGTTCTGCCCTTATAAGGCCATGATCAAATTCCTACAGCTTAGACCTACCTCTAATCCTCTCTCACCATTATTCCTTATCCCAGGGAATTTTCCTTTAACTCAACGACAGTTCAATGTCTATTTAAAACAAGTCCTCATTCAATCCGGGTTATCACCCCTTCTATACACGGGGCACTCCTTTAGAATAGGCGCAGCTACTTCCGCTGCTAATCAAGGCGTCTCATCCTCATCCCTGCAACAACTCGGACGGTGGTCCTCCTCCGCTTTCTCATCCTACATTCGCCCTGACCTCAATGCCGTGCTGGCTATCCAAAGGTCTCTCCAACCTTAACAAATTGGTACGTATGCATATAACTGGTGGTGGTTCTTAGCATGTCAGCACGTATGTCGCCCCGCGGCTCATGTTTATTTCTGCATATCTCACCCTGTATGTCCAGGCTGTAAAACCTTCGGGTCTGTATAAATGTGTCCCTGCTAAGGCAGGTTTCCCCGCACGTTCGGGAAGCCCTGCACGTTCCGGGCGCCCCGCAGGTCGGGTCGCCCGGTGCGTCCGGGTAGCCCCGTTCGCCCGGGATGCCCCGTATGTCCGGGATGCCCTGTATGTCCAGGATGCCCTGTATGTCCAGGATGCCCCGTATGTCTGGGACGCCCTGTACGTCCAGGATGCCCTGTATGTCCAGGATGCCCTGTATGTCCGGGATGCCCTGTATGTCCGGGATGCCCCGTACGTCCGGGATGCCCCGTACGTCCGGGATGCCCCGTATGTCCGGGTCGTAAACCTCCGGTCCGTATAATGTGTCCCTGCTAAAGTCAGGATGCCCCGTACGTCCGGGATGCCCCGTACGTCCGGGACGCCCTGTATGTCCGGGACGCCCTGTATGTCCGGGACGCCCTGTATGTCCGGGATGCCCCGTACGTCCGGGATGCCCCGTACGTCCGGGAAGCCCTGTATGTCCAGGAAGGATGCCCAGGAGGCATCAGTCATTTAAATTCTCACATGTATTAACCTCTCCTTTCCATCCATAGATTTCCACTGCATCCCACAAGGTAAGATTATTCACATTCAGTACTTCATACTTCATTCTTTTGGGGGTTCATCGGAAACGGTTCTTCCCTTCCCGATTGATATCCTACAAAACCTGGGCCTAATCGCCAAAACACCATTTCTTTCACTTGTTATAAACTGTCATCATTATGTTTCATTTATATAATGTGACCGATAATAAATATGTATTCCATACATCACGTCTCTCCTGATTGAAATGAAGCTTAGCGCAAGTTCAGACAGGAAGACCTAACACTCCGTATTGCTCGTCATGGCAATACTTGCTCCCTGCATCTAAATGACAGGGAGCGCCACTCCTCAGCTAACCTATTACGCCCTCCATTTACAAGCCTAATTATCGCACCTGTTAATCCCTCTATATATGCTCTCCCCTTTCCTATCAGCTGTCTTCCAGGTGTCAACGCGCAACCCTCCTCCACCCCTTCGCCTCCTGCTTTCAACTCCATGCATGCACACACATGCATTTCCAAACATTTGGACTACCTATGTTGCAAATGTATTATCTTTTCAATTTACACACGGCATCTATTGCACATCTGTCCGTCCTGGGAGAGGGATCCCTCCTCTGTTGCTCTCCCTGAGGTTTCTCCCATTTTTCCCTTAAACTGGGTTTTCTTCGGAAGTTTTTCCTTGTACGATGTGAGGGTCTAAGGACAGAGGGTGTCATATTGTCATACTGATATTCTGTACACACTGTGAAAACCACTGAGACAAACGTAACATTCGTGATATTGTGGCGCATTGTGGTATGTGCGTTTGATTATCAGATCAAGGGGGCGTTGGGGAACTCCAGTTTGAAACCCGCTCCCGCCCCACTGCGTCAGGCCGTTGTGTCCTTGGGCAAGACACTTCACCCGAATTTGCTCCTGTGGGTATTGTCCACAGTACATGACCATTACATGTATGATCTGTATGTGTAATGTGTATTTGTAAGCGCTTTGAGAGTCATTGATAAAGCGCTATAATAAATATAAGGATTATTATTATTATTATTATTATTATTATATGAATAAACATTGATTGATCGATTGATTGAACTCATTATGTTTCATTTATATAATGTGACCGATAATAAATATGTATTCCATACATCACGTCTCTCCTGATTGAACTACTGATACTCTCATTGAGCACTAGATAATTGTCTGTTTGGAAGCTGCTTAATATATTAATGTGAGTCAAAAGTACATTTTACACATATATTCCTGCTTACATGATGTAGTGGGACATCCTGGTATTTTTAAGTTGAAAGTGCAATATCCAAATTGCAAGAAGCTGCAATTATTATTTTTCAGCTAAATTTGAGAATACAAAATTATTTCCTTTTTCTTCAGTAAAATCTGGACTTTCACTCTCTCTAGATCTAATCAATTACAGGTGGCAGCCATCTGTAATTTAGGTTACTTTGAAAAAAACAAATGGTGACAGCACTTAATTGTCTAAAGCTAACTGTGAGTGACGTTGCACTGATACATTTTTCTATAGATCTAACAATCTATGTAAGCACTGAAAGCATCTGAAGCAGAAATACAGAACTTCTTTATCTATGTCATTGTATGCCAACCTGAACAATCTTTGAATTGCGTTCTGCAAAACTGACAAGACGAAAT
Organism: Chaenocephalus aceratus; assembly: GCA_023974075.1. Taxonomy (NCBI): domain Eukaryota; kingdom Metazoa; phylum Chordata; class Actinopteri; order Perciformes; family Channichthyidae; genus Chaenocephalus; species Chaenocephalus aceratus. The sequence goes on from JAMFTG010000861.1 coordinate 32,140, forward strand.
GCAAAACATGGTGGACATTTCCTCGCGATAGGACTCGGAATTGTGAAACCAATTTGTGTCCTGACCTGTAATAAGAAAGTATAAAACAATAAGCCTAATGTTTAATTTAGCAAGCTTATTGAAATTGAATTTGTAAAATACAATATTTCTTACTCAATATCCACAAAAAGTGTGCCTTTTTCCGGAAAGCGTCCTGGCTGACGGTATTTCTTACTTTCCAACAAACCAGAGAAAGCGTCAAATATGCCATGTCTCCAGCATCAAGAACTACCTCCAAAAGAATGCTCTGCAGCAATTCTTGCGGTAGCTATGGACATGTTTTTTCAAGAACCAGGTTAAAAACAGAACTGAATTTCAAAACAAATATTTGTGTATATTTATATATTGATATGCTCCTTCTTCATAACCAACCAAGAGAAGTGGTTACCTTAAGAATCCAGCAACATGTCTTTCTTGTGTCCACCATATTTTTTGGGCGTTCAGCTCTTTTATTGAATCCAACCACTTAAAAACACAAAAACAACCAGAAGATGATGCAGGGCTGGCTAAACTTTACTCTAGTTATGGTTGGGCTGATGGACAATGACATCGTGCATCAGCCATGTATGACAGCCATCGTCGTTGGATACCTGACCATCATCAATCATGAGTTAATAAGGCGCCCTCCCCTCCCTGCCCCACAAGAACGGGTAGAGTTTCCGTTTCGGAACAGTTAACTGCGGTACTCACATTACTTTAAACAGCCATAAAGTGGGAGGATAAGCTCAGGTTGATGTATAATAGTTAAACAGCTAACTCCATTATTGTAACACATATTACAGCAGAAATAAACAAAAAAGCATTGGTAAATGAAGCGCAGAGTTTAGTTTGAGCCGTGGTCCCGGAGCTGATCAAGCACCGCCGCAGAGGACATCGTCTATATTCAGTTGGGTACACATCACCCAGGGTTAGGGTTAGTCGTCGTGGCGGTCGCCCGCGCGCGAAGCGTGCGTGCACCGAAATTGTGCACGAAAATGTGCCGGATAATGGCGGATTTTGTTTTTCGGTTTTTGGTTACTCCTTCCATCTCTCCCTCATTTTGGTCATCATCAGAGAGCACTGTTTCTGAACATGGTGCTGCTCTGGACTCTGACATTTCTGCTTCATCTGTGTCTGACTCAGAAATATTTTCTATGGATTTGTCTCCCTCATCTTAGATGGACTATTGCAGGACAGCAGGGGGCTGCTTCCCTGAGCCTGCTGTAGCTGCCTAGAATACAAACAATATAGAATATGATGTTTATTTCAATTATTTGGGTAAGGCAATGCAATGCATGACAACATTAAGACTCACCAGACTTTAACTGTCATGGCCAAAATGCAACACCCTACCACTAGTTGTTGTTTTTTGTCATTTGGCAAGTAGCTTCATGTCTGATTTAGTATCACCAAAGCACTTAGTGTGGTTAAAATAAATTGTGGGCCTCTCAATAAAATTATATTATTATTATTTATTATTATTATTATTATTATTATTATTATTACTATTATTATCACAGTTCAAATCTGAGCATGAAAGGGCTCTAGACAGACAGTTTGTCCCTTAACATGACTCTGGCCTTTCTTCTTCATCTTCATCATTGATGATGGGTAAGGGTTCATCAGGCACATCTGCATCCTCATCTTCCTTGCTGGTAGGCTCAGGCTGCTTTACCCAGGAGAGCAGAGAGCTGCTTCCCGGGCTGCTTGCTGTAGCTCTCTTTGTTTTTCTTTTCTTATCCTGTCTCTTCTTGGCATTATTCTACAAGTGGTAAATGCAAATGAGCTAAATCAATGTACTGCTCTGCTGTGCATGATAATTAAGGGTTAATCTCCTAGAAACATTCAACAGCAGCATTAATGTAAACCTATAAGGTTGCTAGGCTACTACTTATATTGTACTTTCTGAGGCATTTTTACTTTACTTGAGTATTTCCCATTTTCAATACATTTACTTTTACTCCACTACAATTATTTGAAAACTTTAGTTAGTTACTATGTAGATTGTGATTAAGATTATTACAAAACATACATTTAATCACTTCAGCCCTAGCATAATGACGCATTGTGAGCGTGTAGATCTGCTATTTTCAAAAGTGCACAACGAGACTAAATGGATGGATGCAAGAAAAGAAGTGAAGTTATAGTTTAGTTTGGCATCTGATTTAGGGGACTAAACAATACACTCGTTGTATTTGTTACCTGGTGGTTACTTACTTGGTCGTCACTAGGGCACTTTTAATCGTGCTGCTGCACCACACACCCGCCGTGGCCTGTCTGACTGACTAGAGGCTTCTCAATACTCAAATTTCCCCTCCTCGACTCCCCTCCTCGACTCCCCTCCTCGATACTTAGACCCGCCCACAGGAGATGCGAGCGGAGGACCGAGGAGGGAAACCGAGGAGAGAGGAGGGGAAGCAGCAGACGTTTAAAGAAATGAGAACTCCTCTCCTCTGAGCGGTCATATTAAAGCGACGTCCGTTCATTATTACGTAGCAACAGCTGCATCAGCTGGAGTGTTTTGTCATATTCTATAATCTCTGTTAGATCAGCTGAACATTGTTCCCCCACATATTTACTTTGAATTCATTGAGAGTGCGGTATAATGAGACAATAACAGGCTACAGATGCGGACACACACACACAAATATATTTATATAAATATATGCAATTTAAAGTATGAGAGCACTCTCATAATAACGTAACACAATCAGAGACTGGATATACCCCCCCCCCCCCCCCCCCCCCCCCCCCCCCTCTCTCTCTGGTCGCTGGAATGGAGAATTGAAATGACAGGCCAAAAGTTGTATTTGCAAGTATTAAAAGTAAGCAGAGGACACCAAACCAACTGAGACCTGTCTGTCCACCGCATTTGCGCACTGTACAACACACACCTACACACTGTACCACACGCACCTACACACTGTACAACACACACCGACACACTGTACCACACACACGTACAGCTCCTAAAGCATAATCAGGCTACAGCCGTTGTGTATTTTATTATGTGAAGCACTAAATGGTTTTAGAAAGATATCGACTCTTTGTTTGTAGATATCTACTAAACTAAAGCAAATAAAGAGAGTAGGCCTGTTCTACTGAGTGGTACATATTATACACACTGCTCTGCTTTCTGCACGGACCTCACAGCTGTTCTCAGTGTAAACATCGCGTTGCGATGAGAGCAGTTTCTAAAATAATATCCAGGGGATGCATGCAGAGCTGTCATTGGCTGAGATAAGTCCGGCCGTGCGTCACGCCTCCACCGTTCCCGGAAATGCATCCGCAGAGGAGCCGTGGAGGAACCATCAGTGTATCCTCGGTTATAGCTCCTCCAGAGAGCCTCCTCGACGCTCGATCCTCGGTCCTCGGTGTGCATTTAGAGAAATGAGACGTCCTTCAAAATGGCGCGCTGAACTTCATTTCCGGGTCACTACCGGAGGACCGAGGAGTCGAGGAGTCGAGGAGGGGAAATTTGAGTATTGAGAAGCCTCTACTGACTCTGCGCGCTGCGCGTTCACGTTGAGAGCAGGGAAGGGAGGCAATAGAGTCTGGCTGCAACCAGGGCACGTACGGGAGTGCCGCGGGGCACGTGTGGGGATGTCTGACAAAATTACAACACGCATTTGGGGCATTGCTGCAGGGTGCGAACTGGAGGGGAGCAGGGGGAGCTATAGCTCCCCTAGTGGTGACATGAGCTCCCCTGGGAACATGGTTTGTGAAATTTGGGGGGAGCTGTCACTACCCGATCCGTCACCCCATAGATATATATAAACACTAGATGACTCACCCGCGCTGCTGGCCAATGGAGACCGACGTTGCCACTTGGCCGCCATCTTGCTACAGGGAGTTCTCTCATTCATAACATTATGGTTTACTATTTAAATAACCATAGCTTGCTCAATTTTCAACCAATTTTCAAACGGTTTGGTTTTTTATAAACATCAAAGATGTAGTTATGATACTGCATACTTATAATCATGGACTTTCATATGAAAATAACATTAATCAGATAAAGCAATAGCTATACACACACACAAGGTATTTATATTAAATATTTGCCGGTGTATATATATTTCCATTTATTTTATTATATTGTCAATATTTAAAATAAATTATAAATAAATTATAAAATTAAAATACATTTATATTTTATATATAAAAATCGGTCTCATGTTACCACTCTGTAAGCCAAGAGTTGTTAATTTAGCAATGCCTTAGCTTGAAGAACAGGGACACAACTAATGACAATAGCATATGTTGGTATATTATTTAGATATTCATACCGTTATCAGAAGAACCAAACCAACATAAAATGTGCTCACAGACAGGCCAGTTCTGTCTAATTTATCACAATTATTTTTGACATCATCCTAGTTTTGTATTTAGTTTCTAGATTTGTAAACAAATCCAGAACCTTTGAAATATGTTATTGAAAAAAGACCAAGAATAATATAAACTGTACCATGTGTCCTTTTGTGTCCTTCTGTAGTCCATTTGTGGTTTGTCTTGTCTCACCCCGGCTGATATATCACAAAATCCACTGTTTAAATTGTTCCCTATATTGCCCCTATGCCCCTGTAAGGTGTCCTTGGGTGTTATGAAAGGCGGCCCCCCCAACATAAATGTATTATTATTATTAAGAAGAAGAACAACTTGGTGTGGTGTGGCCCCTCCACACCACACCAAGTTGTTCTTCTTAATAATAATAATAATAATAATACATTGTAGGAAGCAGGAGCAGGTGGGGAGAGATGGAGATGGGGCTTCAAGGTTATTTGTTTTAAATGTGTCTTGGAGATAAGGACCAGCTGCACACAATAAATACAGTATAACACAAAACCAATAAGACACACGGTGACACATGGCACACCAACAATCAATCATCGTCCAGCCTCAGCTTTGGTATTCTTTCACAACCATGTTATGGGTTTATTAGACTGAGCAATGTGTGTGTGGTGATCCCACGGGTTCTTGTTTGCAGACAGCGGCGATTGGAGCATCCGTAGGCTGCACAAAAGTCCGGCATAGTCAGGTACTTCTGTAAACACAAAGCCAGCAAATTCCTGCATAATGCAAGATGTTTTAACAAGCCAAACCACTTGGAAGAAATCATGTGTAACTTAAGTTATGTTGAAAAGAAAGAGCAGTTCTGCCTCTCCCACTGGTGGAAAGTTGCTGGGTCAACTTTGTAATACTAGGTCTCACTGACAGCCTCTTGTTATTAGCCAGCTAATAAATACAACCACATACATAAAGAAAAGCTGCAATTTCAACATGTCCAAGCATCCTGTATCATAGCCATGCTAATAATGTTTCTAATAAACCAAACCGTTTGTAAATCAGTCAAGATTTCAGTGAGTTAAGAGTATTTTTGTGCAGATCACTCACCTTACAACAGCTACCATAACGCGAATCAGAGTAACTGTTGACTGTAGCAAGATGGCGGCCGGTCAGCTACGCTGGAAAATCTCCCATGAGCCATCTGGGCTGCAGTCGGATAGTTTAAAAATCAGCTCCTAAGTTCTAACCCTATCGTCTATTCCTTGACCTCTGAGTGAAACGTCACGGGGTTAAGGGATAGTGGATAGGAGAATTCAAAAGGATTTAGGAGAAGAGACTGCGGTACTTTAGAGAATCCGAATGCACTTTCACTATCCGACGTGTTTATGATGCGCCTGCGGACGTCCTGAATGTGCGTCTGCTGCTGTGGGGAAACTATGGAAACTACAGTTTTCTATACAGCGGACTACAACATGGATGTTCAATAAGAACGAGGGACTGCTGTGAACTCATCCAGAGACTCTGCTCCGTGCTCTGATGCTGCTGCTTTGCTTTATGAATGTGGACAACAGAGAAACATATTCTTCATGACCAAAGTTGGAATTGAAATAAAAAAGGAAAGTGAAACTTCTGCTCGTCCCCCTCTCCCTCCGGTCCACATTAATACAAATGATCCCAATACGTATGATTGTATGAACTAAAGATCTTAAATCAATACAGATGTATTTATTATAAACGTTAGTCCTTAACATCTATCACTGTGTATATCACCATTCAAACATATTTTAAAAGTTGAACAAACTCCACACAGCTCAGTAAAGACTGAAATGTTGACTTTATTTGATAATTTCAGTGAAAACTAACGTTCATATTTCTCTTTTTGATTATAATACTGATGAACGTTCAAAACAAAGCACTTTGGCAACTTACCACCTATGTTTTAAAATACTTAATAAGCACCGTAACTTTCATGATATCATTTCTCCGTCATAATCGGTTGTTTCCGTGAACGGCCGACTGTTGAGTGACGGCAAATGCTGCGGCTGCAATGCATTGTGGGGCAGCATTTTCTCCTCTCCTGTCGGTTAGGGAGGTCCAGTGGTTCCTAAGCTAAAGGAGGTTATAAAGGAAGTTTGAAACCTCCTTTCCTATCATTCTCATCATTCTAGAGAATTCGAACGGCACTTATCATGGCTGCCACTGAGGGACTTCCGGGTCATTTCACTCCTTTAGGAAGGTTCCTAAGCTAAATGGACTATTCGACTTCAGCCCTAGTGTTTATATATATCTATGCGTCACCCTACCCGATCGGTACTGCGCATGTGCGAGATGGTCCGGAAGTCCGGACGGCAACCCAAGATGGACACTTGACACAGTGGCTTTTAGCAAAGCTCAAAAAGAAAAACCGAGAGAGATGAGTTATTGTTATTACAACGTGACTTCACTATTATTTAACAACTCTTTTTATTGGGTTCTTTTATTTGGGGTTAAGTACATTGTCAGAATAAGTGAGAAATAGATTTAACTTCTGTTAGACAGCTATCATACTGAATAAATATTTACTGTGAATGTATGCAAAAAATGTATGGCATATGGCTGTCTAACAGAAGTTAAATTCATTCCTCACTTATTCTGACAATGTACTTAACCCCAAATAAAAGAACCCAATAAAAAGAGTTGTTAAATAATAGTGAAGTCACGTTGTAATAACAGTAACTCATCTCTCTCGAGTTTTCTTTTTGAGCTTTGCTAAAAGCCACTGTGTCAAGTGTCCATCTGGTGTTGCCGTCCGGAGTTGTCCAATATGGCGGACCATCTCGCACATGCGCAGTACCGATCGGATAGGGTGACGGATCGGGTAGTGACAGGAGCTCTCTAAAATACTGATATGAATCGATGACCAAACAAATTCCATTTTGGACATGTTTTTTTTTTTCAAAGGTGTAAAATAAGTGAAATAAAATTATATTTAGAGTTTATGATTCATGAAAAAAGTGTCGCCTGCTTGCACGCAGCTCCACCCACTACCCACTCACTCACAAACTCGTTTAGTTAGCACTGCATGTTTACCAGGCATTGTTGCTGCTGCTGCTGCTGCTGCTGCTGCTGACATGTCGGGGGGGGGAAAAAAACCGTACCTTGGGCAATTTCTTTAAAAAGACGGCCAAACAACCTGATCAAGAAGACCAACCGAATGTAGCTGGTGGTAGCACATCGTAGCCTACGTTGTGACTGCTGCTACAACAAAACCGAGAGAGGAGGGAGCTAACGTCAGTGCTAGTGCTAACTTGACAGCTAACGTTAACTTGGGGGCTGAAGAGACACAAGAAGACGAGCCGTTGTGTTGTGTGTGTGGCGTCGCGTCTCTCCAGGCAGTGAGAGGGTTGTGTTGTGCTATAGCTGTATTATTAATAATATTAATATTGTTCATGGTTGGTCCCGCTGGCTGCTCTTATCGCGTGTGTTCGGCTCTGTGTAGACTACAGCCATAATAGGCTATAGCCCAGGCATCCTCAAAGTACGGACTCCGGTCCGGATCCGGACCAAACCACAACTGTCTCTGGACTCTGAGCAAATTATAACTTTTCATATGTATTATCTGTGTTATCTGCGAGACATCGCCACAAACGCAACGAGTCAAAATGATCCGCTATGTCCATAGACTGCAACAGCGCTCTTCGGACATTTATGAGAGAAAGTCTCTAATGTCCGAGTGCAAGTGAATGCAGCACAAGATTCACGTCATGTAACCCCTCCCCCGGTCCTGGCGCGAGCGTGGACATATGATTGGCGGCGATTTCATTTGAACGGGACGGCGCAAAACGAGAAGCATTCGGACCCAAGCACTGAAGGAATGAGGTATTTGCGGTCAACACTGACAGAGAAGAGATTGTCAGTGTGGCAGTGGCACTCAGCATTGAATCAAAACGCACTAAGCTGTTGATCTTAATACGTTTGTGAGGCGTTTTGCTGAACAAGATGGTAATCGCCGCATTCAGCTGTAATACACGTCAACTTGATGCTCTGCTCACGGATGAGCTAGGGTGACCAGATCCCAACAAACCAAATGTGGGACAAGGAGTATGGTTGTGTGGGACAATGTGGGACACCCTCTCAACAGCACCCCCCAACCCCCGGAAAAAAAAAACTTAACAAATATATAACAACAGAGCAGAAAGTGAAGTCAAAATGCAGTTTTTTAATAAAGAAAAGTAAACTAAGGCTAACCAAGGCAGCAGGCATTATTCACTTCAAGTGTTTAGAAATGCATCTTCTTAATTCAACTAGTGTATTACCTGTACAAGTAGGCACAACATAAATTAATAGATAGCATAAGACCAACACCAGGAGGGAACAGAAACATAATAATACATCAAATAAAATAGCTTTCAGTTGTGTCCATCACAGCAACAGAAGGTGGGCCCCCACACACAGTGTGTGGGCTATTTTGTCACCTAGAACCACTGGTGTCTTTGACTCTGTCAAACAACTCTCCACAGAGGCAGGGGCAAGCACATCTGTTATTATGGACGCTGCTTTTGTACGACCACATGACATTTTCTTTACTATCTCACAGTCTGGAAAAATGGTCGGCACTAGCTTGTTACCAGTCATTTGACCGGTATGAATGGGAGTGTTGCACTGTGTGGTAAACACTGGTTATTTCTGATGCTGTTACCTTGTCTGAGTGACCATCATTTTTTGGTTTGAGTAGGAATGTCTCCATAGAGTGGGATGTCTCTTTTTGAGCGACACGTTTCTTGTGAGAATCGCATTCTCTGTGTCTTTTGACGTCGTATTCACTGCCATGTGAAATTTAAAAATTACTCTTGCAAAGATTGCAAAATACTCTCTGAGAGTCGCCCTGCACTGGCTTCACCCACGGGTAAGTGTCTTCCCAGTCTTTGTTGTATGCAGCGGCGTAGCTGTGGGTGGGCCCGGGTGGGCCTGGGCCCACCCACATGCACGTCTGGCCCACCCACAGCCAATCAGCGCTTCATAGCGCAAAACCGGGAAGCCCAGAAGGAAGTGCCACAAACTGCAGTTCATCTAGTGGCCGACAGGGGATGGATGCAAAAAGGAGCAATTCCCATAGACCCCCATGTTAAAATGCCCAACTTTACAGCAGAAATAAACATGTTTCTAGCCTGGATCCAATAAAACTTATTCTGGATATAGTTAGATTCCACCTTCATGACAATGGAATAGGGAGTGCATTTTTTTTACCGTGAGTTTTTATAGTAAGTAAAGTAACTTTTGCCGTGAGTGAATGAAAGTATTATTTCTTCTTGAGGTCTGCAGTTTAGCGTGTACACATTTGCTGAATATGAAAACACTCAGTGTGTGCCCACTGTGCGACTGTCAAGGATAAACAAACCTGTGCCCCCGATATATGTTGTATGTATTATTGCTACACAAACATTACATTGCAGTTTAAGTGTCGCCAACTCCGTTTAAGAGATCTATCCCCCGTCTGTGTGCGAGGGGGCGGGGGCAGTTTACACACACGCAGCTGCTACATGCAGCAACACACACACACACGGAGGAGATGGTGGAGAGAACGCGCTCCGAGGTGTGGTTAAACTATAGCCGTGTCGATGGGGACAATACTCGTTACCAAAAGTGGAATAAGAGTTAGCATTTAAGGGCGGTAACACGAGCAATGTGTCTAAACATTTAGAAAAAGTGCTCCACATCCAGACGGAGGAATGCACCGGGTTCCACTGTCTTTCTAGCAGCTCTGCAGCCCCATCCACGAGTAACGTTTCCACGTCAGGTGTTATGTATGCTAGCAGCAACACACCGAGTTAACTACATTATACAAACATGGGTTAATGATTAGAGGTAACTGAGTTATTTATTTTGTTAAAGTTTCAGCTATTCTGTTTACAGTTCTGTCATCAGATTATTTAATACGATTTGTTAAAATATTGTTGTTTCTTTTGATGTGAAATATTATGTATTTAATTTAAATAAAAAGCAATGTTAGTTTTGTTCACAATTTGTTTAAGTTAGTTTACCTTGTTTTTTTCTCCAAAATAACCGATAAAATTAATGTTAAAGGACCGGATTGATAAGACATAGACATAGACATACTTTATTGTCATTTCAACAAGACACAGTGTACTATTAAAACGAAATGTCGTTGTACTCGCTTACAGGAACAGGACAATATAACAACTTGCTAAAATTGTACATATAAATAAATAATAGTGACGTGGTGCTGATAAAATTAAAGATAAAGTGTGCATTAAAATATAAAGACTTACTATACATATAAATAAAATAGACATACTATATAACAAATATGTGCTCTTTACATAATAATGTAATCTTTATGTTACTGGTCTGCTTGCTGTTCAGCAGTCTGATGGCTTGGGGGAAAAAGCTATTGCAGAATCTGGCTGTTCTGCTCTTAATGCTGCGGAGCCTCTTGCCGGAGGGCAGCAGGGAGAACAGAGCATGGTGAGGATGAGTGGGGTCTTTAAAACGTTCTGGGCATTTGTCAGGCAGCGTTTCTGAGCGGTTGTCTCTGATGGAGGGAGAGAAACTCCAATGATCTCTCTGCTGTCCTGACCACTCTCTGCAGAGACTTCCAGTCTTTGGCGTTGCAGTCTCTCGACCAGATGGAGATGCCGCCGGTCAGCATGCTCTCTATGGTTCCTCTGTAGAACGTGGTGAGGATGGGAGGGGGGAGCTGTGCAGGAAGTGTAGGCGCTGCTGTGCCTTCTTAAATAGTGATGTAGTGTGAGTGGACCAGGTCAGACTGCTTGTGATATGCACCCCCAGGAACTTGGTGCTGTCTGTAGTCCTTCACTGCTGTGCCGTTGATGTGGAGTGGTGGGTGACAGTGCTTTTTGTTCCTGAAGTCGACAATAATCTCTTTTGTTTTATCGACATTCAGGATCAGGTTGTTGGTGTTACACCAGTCTGTCAGATGTTTCACCTCCTCCCTGTAGGCCTGTTCGTTGTTGTCCCTGATGAGTCCCACCACTGTTGTATCGTCCGCGTACTTTACGATGTGGTTGGTACTGAACCTGGAGCATAAGCATAAGCGCTATCGATAAAAGTAGCAGTACCGTTAAAGCCTTAACGATACCCATCCCTATGTGGATGTCAGTTTTACACACATTCTGAGGACCGCCGTGCCTATGTTTTTTGTTTTCACTGCTAATTTATGCTTATGTTCTATTAGTGCATTAAAAATCATTAATGAAGTTTCAGCTCAGACCCCACGCTTAATATGTCTCCCCCTGGCCCACCTACATTTCTCCCTGCCCACCCACACAATAATTCCTGGCTACGCCACTGGTTGTATGTGCATCTTCTTTTCTTCTTAGCTGTAGTTTCAGTTTCCTCCATTTTCCATAACCTGCTGCGTCGCCTGCGTTCGTTGTTGTTGTTTTTGCGGGGTGGGGGGGGGGGTGTGTGTGAGTGAGTTACTCTCATTGGTTAACACTTGACCAGCACCCGCCGTGTGTTACAGTTTGATTGACAGCAAACACAGCCCCCTGATGATAGCCTTCCCTGCTTTCTCAACAGCCATTGGATAAATCTGATTTTAAAGAAAAGCGTTTTAGCCAATCAAAATGAAATATGCGGGACATCGTCTCAATTTGCGGGACGCACCAAAAGTCGTGAAAATGCTGTGCAGTCCCGCGCAAAGCGGGACATCTGGTCACCCTAGGATGAGCATACACAACTATTAAGATGATGACCTTACGTGTGTAAATATATTTGTTTCTTTGAGGGGGTCTGCCCCCAAAAAACAGTTTTAAGTCCTGAGAAAGTAAAATTAGACAGTGTGTAAAACTACACTGCCCAGCCAAAAAGAAGTAACCACTTTGATTGAACTAGGTTAGTAGGTAAGGACTCCACTGGATAATAACTGAAGTATAAAAGAATGCATGACTGAAGTGATAGAGGCCATGTTGAAGGCAAACACAAAGAAGAAATAACAGGTCAAATCAAGCAAATCCCCCTCTCAGATTCCACAGCAACCAGAAGAACATAAATACTGGCTGGTGATTTGATTAATCAGCTTTGTGATGGAATAAAAAATGCACAGTGCATTTCCTTAGCTGTGGATGAGTCCACTGACACCAATGACATTGCTCAGTTGCTGGTGTTTTGTGAGTTTTTCTGATGAGGCAAAGGGGGAGTTTGTTGAAGATGTGTTGGGCCTGAGGAACCTCAGTGGACACACAAGGGGGCAAGACATTTATAAAGAAATAATGGGAATGCTGAATGAAAAAGAGTGCAGCTGCCTTTATTCATAACTGTGCAGCTCTTACACTGCGACTCTGAGGGGTCAAGCACAGACACAATAACAATGAAAACGGCTGCATACAGATTATTTTGTTTTTTCAACCTCGTGTTAAGAATCTTGTTGCAATTGTTTAAAAGTTTGAATGACCGTAATAAACGGACCTTTGTCTTATTGAAACATTTATTTTATCCATACATGTTCGGGAAATCTGTTGACATGAACATGATCCATCGGGACGTTTCATGTAAATGTAGACCTGTGGCACCACACCGTGTGCAACAGATTTTCTCTTTATAATAGGCCTATGTATGTGCTGTTGCTATTAATGCACGAATCAGCATTTACCCCCCCCGCAAAAAAAATAAATCCCGGCTCCCCCGGAGACCGTGGTATAGTTCGCACACTGCATTGCTGTATATATTAGAAGCTTTTAATCCAGAATTGATCGATGTTACCATGAGCCAAATACAGTACACTGTAAACAATAAAATAAAAAACTGTAAAAAACGAACTTTCAAAAGGGCACATTGCTGTCCAGAGGGCAAAACGGGCAGGTGCCCAAGCACTACCTAGAGCATTTCCACTGCAGCGGGTAGCCCCGTTTAAGCGTCCTGAACCGTCCTCAAGCGGCCAGGCCAGTTTTTGGTGGCATTTCCATATAGCCTAGTACCGGCTAGCGGGTACTTTTTCCCTCTTTTTCCGGCCCCATAAAATCGTGGTTCTATCAGACCTGGTGGTCTTTTGACGTTGTATTCACTGCCATGTGAAATTTAAAAATTACTCTTGCAAAGATTGCAAAATACTCTCTGAGAGTCGCCCTGCACTGGCTTCACCCACGGGTAAGTGTCTTCCCAGTCTTTGTTGTATGCAGCGGCGTAGCTGTGGGTGGGCCCGGGTGGGCCTGGGCCCACCCACATGCACGTCTGGCCCACCCACAGCCAATCAGCGCTTCATAGCGCAAAACCGGGAAGCCCAGAAGGAAGTGCCACAAACTGCAGTTCATCTAGTGGCCGACAGGGGATGGATGCAAAAAGGAGCAATTCCCATAGACCCCCATGTTAAAATGCCCAACTTTACAGCAGAAATAAACATGTTTCTAGCCTGGATCCAATAAAACTTATTCTGGATATAGTTAGATTCCACCTTCATGACAATGGAATAGGGAGTGCATTTTTTTTACCGTGAGTTTTTATAGTAAGTAAAGTAACTTTTGCCGTGAGTGAATGAAAGTATTATTTCTTCTTGAGGTCTGCAGTTTAGCGTGTACACATTTGCTGAATATGAAAACACTCAGTGTGTGCCCACTGTGCGACTGTCAAGGATAAACAACCTGTGCCCCCGATATATGTTGTATGTATTATTGCTACACAAACATTACATTGCAGTTTAAGTGTCGCCAACTCCGTTTAAGAGATCTATCCCCGTCTGTGTGAGAGGGGGCGGGGCAGTTTTACACACACGCAGCTGCTACATGCAGCAACACACACACACACGGAGGAGATGGTGGAGAGAACGCGCTCCGAGGTGTGGTTAAACTATAGCCGTGTCGATGGGGACAATACTCGTTACCAAAGTGGAATAAGAGTTTAGCATTTAAGGGCGGTAACACGAGCAATGTGTCTAAACATTTAGAAAAAGTGCTCCACATCCAGACGGAGGAATGCACCGGGTTCCACTGTCTTTCTAGCAGCTCTGCAGCCCCATCCACGAGTAACGTTTCCACGTCAGGTGTTATGTATGCTAGCAGCAACACACCGAGTTAACTACATTATACAAACATGGGTTAATGATTAGAGGTAACTGAGTTATTTATTTTGTTAAAGTTTCAGCTATTCTGTTTACAGTTCTGTCATCAGATTATTTAATACGATTTGTTAAAATATTATTGTTTCTTTTGATGTGAAATATTATGTATTTAATTTAAATAAAAGCAATGTTAGTTTTGTTCACAATTTGTTAAGTTAGTTTACCTTATTTTTTTCTCCAAATAACCGATAAAATTAATGTTAAAGGACCGGATTGATAAGACATAGACATAGACATACTTTATTGTCATTTCAACAAGACACAGAGTGTACTATTAAAACGAAATGTCGTTGTACTCGCTTACAGGAACAGGACAATATAACAACTTGCTAAAATTGTACATATAAATAAATAATAGTGACGTGGTACTGATAAAATTAAAGATAAAGTGTGCATTTAAAATATAAAGACTTACTATACATATAAATAAAATAGACATACTATATAACAAATATGTGCTCTTTACATAATAATGTAATCTTTATGTTACTGGTCTGCTTGCTGTTCAGCAGTCTGATGGCTTGGGGAAAAGCTATTGCAGAATCTGGCTGTTCTGCTCTAATGCTGCGGAGCCTCTTGCCGGAGGGCAGCAGGGAGAACAGAGCATGGTGAGGATGAGTGGGGTCTTTAAAACGTTCTGGGCATTTGTCAGGCAGCGTTTCTGAGCGGTGTCTCTGATGGGAGGGAGAGAAACTCCAATGATCTTCTCTGCTGTCCTGACCACTCTCTGCAGAGACTTCCAGTCTTTGGCGTTGCAGTCTCTCGACCAGATGGAGATGCCGCCGGTCAGCATGCTCTCTATGGTTCCTCTGTAGAACGTGGTGAGGATGGGAGGGGGAGCTGTGCAGGAAGTGTAGGCGCTGCTGTGCCTTCTTAAATAGTGATGTAGTGTGAGTGGACCAGGTCAGACTGCTTGTGATATGCACCCCCAGGAACTTGGTGCTGTCTGTAGTCTTCACTGCTGTTGCCGTTGATGTGGAGTGGTGGGGGTGACAGTGCTTTTTGTTCCTGAAGTCGACAATAATCTCTTTTGTTTTATCGACATTCAGGATCAGGTTGTTGGTGTTACACCAGTCTGTCAGATGTTTCACCTCCTCCCTGTAGGCCTGTTCGTTGTTGTCCCTGATGAGTCCCACCACTGTTGTATCGTCCGCGTACTTTACGATGTGGTTGGTACTGAACCTGGAGCATAAGCATAAGCGCTATCGATAAAAGTAGCAGTACCGTTAAAGCCTTAACGATACCCATCCCTATGTGGATGTCAGTTTTACACACATTCTGAGACTGCCGTGCCTATGTTTTTTGTTTTCACTGCTAATTTATGCTTATGTTCTATTAGTGCATTAAAAATCATTAATGAAGTTTCAGCTCAGACCCCACGCTTAATATGTCTCCCCCTGGCCCACCTACATTTCTCCCTGCCCACCCACACAATAATTCCTGGCTACGCCACTGGTTGTATGTGCATCTTCTTTTCTTCTTAGCTGTAGTTTCAGTTTCCTCCATTTTCCATAACCTGCTGCGTCGCCTGCGTTCGTGTTGTTGTTTTGCGGGGTGGGGGGGGGGGTGTGTGTGAGTGAGTTACTCTCATTGGTTAACACTTGACCAGCAACCCGCCGTGTGTTACAGTTTGATTGACAGCAAACACAGCCCCCTGATGATAGCCTTCCCTGCTTTCTCAACAGCCATGGATAAATCTGATTTTAAAGAAAAGCGTTTTAGCCAATCAAAATGAAATATGCGGGACATCGTCTCAATTTGCGGGACGCACCAAAAGTCGTGAAAATGCTGTGCAGTCCCGCGCAAAGCGGGACATCTGGTCACCCTAGGATGAGCATACACAACTATTAAGATGATGACCTTACGTGTGTAAATATATTTGTTTCTTTGAGGGGGTCTGCCCCCAAAAAAACAGTTTTAAGTCCTGAGAAAGTAAATTAGACAGTGTGTAAAACTACACTGCCCAGCCAAAAGAAGTAACCACTTTGATTGAACTAGGTTAGTAGGTAAGGACTCCACTGGATAATAACTGAAGTATAAAAGAATGCATGACTGAAGTGATAGAGGCCATGTTGAAGGCAAACACAAAGAAGAAATAACAGGTCAAATCAAGCAAATCCCCCTCTCAGATTCCACAGCAACCAGAAGACATAAATACTGGCTGGTGATTTGATTAATCAGCTTTGTGATGGAATAAAAAATGCACAGTGCATTTCCTTAGCTGTGGATGAGTCCACTGACACCAATGACATTGCTCAGTTGCTGGTGTTTGGTGAGTTTTTCTGATGAGGCAAAGGGGGAGTTTGTTGAAGATGTGTTGGGCCTGAGGAACCTCAGTGGACACAACAAGGGGCAAGACATTTATAAAGAAATAATGGGAATGCTGAATGAAAAAGAGTGCAGCTGCCTTTATTCATAACTGTGCAGCTCTTACACTGCGACTCTGAGGGGTCAAGCACAGACACAATAACAATGAAAACGGCTGCATACAGATTATTTTTGTTTTTTCAACCTCGTGTTAAGAATCTTGTTGCAATTGTTTAAAAGTTTGAATGACCGTAATAAACGGACCTTTGTCTTATTGAAACATTTATTTTGGACCTTTAAGATTTGTATTTGAGTACCCCTGCTATAGCCCATGTGAAACAATGTAGCCTGTTTTTGAGTCATTTTAAGTTGATTTAATTAAACAGTCAAACGTTACATTGGTGGTCCGTGGATTATTTATTATCAAGTTGATTGAATTTTGCGTAGCCCATACATGTTCGGGAAATCTGTTGACATGAACATGATCCATCGGGACGTTTCATGTAAATGTAGACCTGTGGCACCACACCGTGTGCAACAGATTTTCTCTTTATAATAGGCCTATGTATGTGCTGTTGCTATTAATGCACGGATCAGCATTTACCCCCCCCGCAAAAAAATAAATCCCGGCTCCCCCGGAGACCGTGGTATAGTTCGCACACTGCATTGCTGTATATATTAGAAGCTTTTAATCCAGAATTGATCGATGTTACCATGAGCCAAATACAGTACACTGTAAACAAATAAAATAAAAAACTGTAAAAAACGAACTTTCAAAAGGGCACATTGCTGTCCAGAGGGCAAAACGGGCAGGTGCCCAAGCACTACCTAGAGCATTTCCACTGCAGCGGGTAGCCCCGTTTAAGCGTCCTGAACCGTCCTCAAGCGGCCAGGCCAGTTTTTGGTGGCATTTCCATATAGCCTAGTACCGGCTAGCGGGTACTTTTTCCCTCTTTTTCCGGCCCCATAAAATCGTGGTTCTATCAGACCAGGCCAGGGCTGTGACGTCAACACTCGACTGCTGATTGGTCAGAGAGAATCGTCACAAGATCGCGCGCGAGATCATCCCTAGCGTCGCATATAGATCTAGAAGCAAGCTTGCAGCATTTTGTAAACGGAGGAGCTACAAAAATGGCAACGTCGAAGAAAAGCACACCGTGGTCGACCGAGGAGGTGACGACGTTCCTACATCTCATTGGAGATGATAAAATCCAGCGGGAGCTCGACGGAACAACGCGAAATGTGAAAGTGTTCCAGGATGTCTCTGCACAGATGTCCGAACGCGGATTTTCGAGGACTTTCCTGCGATGTAGGGAAAACGGCAACGGCTTTACTGGAGTCCCTGCAAGGTACGCTCACTTCTAACAAAGAAGTCTATTTTATCCTTACATTAATGTTCGACAACCCGTACTTTTATGGAGCCCCGAAGAGCTACATAGCTAGCTAAGGCAGATAGCCTAGGCAGATAGCCTTAGCTAGAGCTATTGTTTGCTAACACCATATGTGCCATTGTTTACGTTCAGTTTTTCTTTTCTATAGTTGTTGTTGCTATTTAGTATTGTGTTGCAGTAGTTTTGTGGAATTAACAAGTCATTTTGCTGTTCTAGATGATTACATTGGGACTCGTGAGGAGGAACATTCCCGAACAACGGTTGATGGCAGTGTTCCGTCCACATCGTCATCGAATCCAGAACGGACCCCAGCCGAAGAATCGACACCAACTCAACCACCAACACCGAGTGCCATCACGACACCGCAGCGTGTGGTTCTAGGTAAGAAATAGAAATGGCAAAACGACTGGAATTGTGTTTTGTTTTTTTAAACCTTGGATCATCCATCGTCAGTAATTAAAATAAGCTATACCACTGTGTGGAAATGCTCTGTTACAAGTAAAGTCTTAGCTAGTAAGCAGCTAGTACAGTTGTGTGTGACATCCTATCATATACATATATTTATATTGATTATCAACAGGCTGGACATAATGTAATTCACTTTCACAATCATTGTAAACATCTAGGGCCAGAACTTTCTTTAGTTCACCTTACTGTTGTTCTGTTTATACATGTTATTCTTATATCCTTGTGTGACCTGTACCTGTCCTGTGTTTTTTTCCTTATTGCTAATTATTATCTTATTGTCACCCAGGCAAGAGGAAACGAGGAGGAGAGGATCGGGCCCAGCAGGAACGGCACCATGACTGGGCAGCCGACGTGGCCCGTCTCCTCCCTGATACTTCAAAAAACCTTAATAGTTATTGTACATATTATATATTTTTTATCTAGTTAATTTTTAAATGCAACATTTGTACTTCCTTGTTTATTTATTTTCTTTAAAATGTTCATTTTATATTTACAATTCCATGTATATTTATGCTGGCTGCAATACAGTTTTACATTTTTTATGTGTATTGTTTAATGGCATGCCTTTTTGATACAACATTTGTATTTTTATACTGCCATCAATAAAGTACTTCTTTGACTTATCTTATCTCTTGTTGATAATGAATGGCACCCAACATAAAAAATCATAAACATACATGAATTTTATAAAGCAATAACAAACACCATCAGTTAGGAAAAAGCCCCTTACTTTTAAGAGATTTAAAGCAAGAAATTGAGTTTGCTGGCTTGAGGTCCTCCTCTAAAACATTATTACATGTTTATTTTGTAATGGTATTAAGAATACATGATAAATACATAATGCATGTAGAAATTGCTCAATTGTAATACCCTCGTTCTACTAGACTCAAACAACACATTCCTTATATATTTCAAAGATGAGAGAACAAAATAAACCTATAACCCATTCAAGCAAGCTTTTAACATGTCTAGAAGAAAGATTGAGGTTATATTTAATATATTATTTTATGTTGTGGATACTTTAGTCTCCATCCATGTTTACAATTGTCCACACTATTTTACACTTGCATTTATGAATATAGTTTTGCTGTGTTTTACACTTTAGTATTTATGTTTATAGTTAGCTTTGATATTCGCTTAATTTATTAGAAAGATTTTCTTTTCATGATCTGATATTTCCTCAAATGTTCTTATTATGGGGCAGTACTTACTGGTGCTTGAAATTCAAATATTTACTAAATATTCAATTCAGATAACATTTGTTTAAACAATTTGACAAACACATGTATATGAAAAAAAAAGATGTATTTATGTTCAATACAATGAATGCAATACAATGCATATGTAGGTATTCAGGTAGCGCATCAAAGACACATTGAGACACTGCTACCCCAGGCTCTGCTGCTGGTGCATTCCACCCATCATCATAGTCCTCTCCATGACTCTCGCAGACGTTATGCAGAGCACAGCATGTCAGCACCATGGATTTCACAATAAACAAGAAAACGATCGCTTCCACATCCTCCATTGTTGTGTGTGTTTCGTGAGTTGTGTCGCATTGAAAATGACGCCACTGCAGTTTTACCCAGCGTCGCTCCGCCCAAAAAGCCGATCGTTCCCGCCTACACTGCGTTGCTACCCCAGGTCCTAAACTGTAATGGAAATGCGCCACGGCCTCGGACGGCCAGCGAGGGCAGCCCGAGGCCTGAGCGAGGACGCTTAGGGACGCTTAAACGGGGCTACCCCGCTGCAGTGGAAATGCGCCAAGTGCACGTCTCTGGGCCGCTCCAGTTGGATTTCAAAGTGTGGAAGTGGTGTGCAGAATCCTTGCTACTTCTAGTGGAGCGCTTTGGTCCACAACATGAGAGATAAGAAAATCAAAGATTCACTATTTAACTGATATGATTTGTAAATATTCATAAACCATTCTTGATCAAACATTTGTACAAAGTGAGTCACTATTTCATGTTTAAAATTGCAAACATAATAAAAAATACTTTATATAAACTTTATTTACTCTATCAAAATCATATTGGAGTTTTCTTACTGCAAAAAAACGTAAGAAAAAAGCCCTTAAAACATGTTAATAAAGGTTTGAAAAACGCCTTCAAAACGTTTCAATTAAGCTTTGAAAAAATGCCTTCAAAAAAAAGTGTTAATTTAAAACTGCGGTCACAGACGTGCACGCAGTTGTGGGCGGGCCTTCGCGTCCGAGCGCCTGTAGGGGAGGGTCGCTGGTCGTCCCGGCGTCAAGCAGATGCGCGCGTTGTCCTCCGAAATGAGCCGTTCGTAATTTCTCAAACGTTCGTGTCCCGGACTGCATCTTCCCCATAATACTCGGGCATGCATGTGAGTGGTGGAGGAGGGGGTGGTGGAGATGCAGGGCCTCAGCAGGGCCTTCAGCAAACTCCAACAATTCTGCAGCAAGCTGCTCCCTGACAGTCTTCTGGGTGTGTGGCTTTGTCCTGCTGCATCTAACAAATGTGGAAAAACAAAGAGATTAGATTAATTCACTGGCTTATACTTATAGGATAATATTGGACTATAAATGAAATATTACACCAAATAAATAAGTAAACACATGTATATTCATTCACTGGCCATTTCATTTAGAAAATGTAACTCCAAAACGACAAGTAACACTATTTAGCATTTTGGCTAATCATTCCTGTTGGCTAAGCTAACACTGTGATGCAGTTCCACCAAACACAAAAGTAATATATAAAAAGGATAATATTGGACTATAAATAAATAATATTACACCAAATAAATAAGTAAACACATGTATATATTCATTCACTGGCCATTCATTTAGAAAATGTAACTCCAAAAAGACAAGTAAAACTATTTAGCATTTTGCCTAATCATTCCTGTAGCTTCTTGGCTAAGCTAGCACTGTGACGCAGTTCCACCAAACACATAAGTAATATATAAAAACAGAGAGATTACATACCTTTCCCGTGGTGGAAGTTCAAAATCCGAGTCACTACTGCCCGGATCCAGGTCTGGCTGGAGGAGATCTTCATCATCCGACGAAGAGTCATTTGGTATGATCAAAGCCCCGCTATCGTTCAGCTAGCATCTCTAGCACCTGCTCGCCTCGGTGGTGAAGCTCTCCCTTCTGGCTGCGTAATGCGTAATGGAGCGGGCGTAGTTTATACTACGCAGGATCATATCTTTGGAACCCATTGGTCGATTTGGGTGATTGACAACCTTTTCTGAACCGTTGGAGCCAATAGAATCGAGTGACAGTTAGTAAGTCCCGCTAAACACTTACGTCAAGTAGAGAGAGGTTTGCGTAAACAGCACGTGAGACAGCATTAGCTCGGGACTGCAAAACTTTATACCTACTCTGCTGCCATGAATGTAATGATAGATTATCAGGAACAATTCTAAAGTGACTAAGAGACATTGGATTAACCTTAAGCAGCGTTTTTATTCCCTTGAACAAGAGCTTTGATCACAAAACAGCAACGGTAGACATACTTATTGTTATGGTTTTGAAAACTGTTGTTTTTTTTCTTCTCTGTTCTGGCTGATAGCTCAGTGAGTTTGTGTCCTACAGTGATGATACTTATAACAAAAATAATCTGTGGAGTATCAGCTTTCAGATGATATGTAGTTTGTGCAGAAAACATTAAGTTTTAAAGGTCGTTTTTTGCTAGTTAGCACCGGAAGTAGCATCTGCCCGTTTTAGCTAAGGGCTAATGCTAACGCTTCTTGTGAGACTTTTGTTTTGTTTCGGTAAAAATAGTTCTTACCGTCAGTTAGCTGAGATTCTTCTCTTTAATCTGGTATAACACATTAATAGGTTTTTAAATATTAAGATGCTCTGAGACACAGTGTCGTGGAAAAAAAAAAACAGGGTCCCCGCCGGCTTAACAGGTTAACCGTGGCGTGCGGTGCAGTGGGTTGTGCAGACGTTCTGCCCTTGACTGTTTGTTTACTCAATAAACGCATCTCCTCTTGATATTAGGCCATTGTATGTTCCATACCAGTGGAGTTTTGCTTTTTGTTGTTGTGTTATTGATCAAAAAGCAAACCTTCAATACAGCTGTTATGTGGTCAAGGTAAGTAAAGTAATAATTGAAGCTGTGTATTGGTTAATACAGGGGTTCCCAAACTTTTTCAGCATGAGACCCAAAACAGAAATGTTGTGGTCCTAAGGGACCCAAGCTAAAAAAATGTCATGATTTTCAATAATATCTATATTTATAAACAAAGAATGCAACACACCATGAATTTAAAATGTAAATGAAAATGTTTATTTAATTATAAAAGTGGTGAAGGTTTCTCACCATAACAACCTTCCCTTTGAGCTTGCCAGAAAAAATAAGGATCAAAGCAGAAAGACGAAACATGGGAAGTGCAGTCAAGTATATACAGTACAAATCAAATTTAAATTATACAATTATCAAAAGTGCAATATTAACTTTGTCACTAGCTCAAAAACTATGTACACAACCATTTTAAAGTATTTAAATGAACAAAGAACAAACATGTTGTAAACAGAAAGGGACAAAAACACTAACTATAGGAAGTGCAGTCAAGTGTATACATCACAGGTGAAAACCACATTTAAATTATCAGAAGTGCAACATTAAGTTTGTCACTAGATCAAAACTATGTACACACATTTTTTAAAACACTTTTAAATTAACAGAGCTGTTGTAAAACACTCTGAGAGACAAAGAAACTCTAACACTTGGCAACTGATTAACTTTACTGACTTATTTACAATATTTTCTTATCTGACATGCTAGAAGGGGTATTATATCATATATTGATACATGATATAATATAATAACAATGACATCTAATGAGAGGTATGTGGCTGGTTGAAGTTTTCAACCAGCAGATCTATTCTGGGCTGGGTTTTTGACCGTGCCAATCTGAGCTCATGCTCAGGATTTAGCCTGTTTCTGTATTTGTTTTTCAGGTATGCTAAAGTAGAAAACCCAGATTCACACAAGTATGTGGTGCCAAACTGTATCAATACTTGTACAGCTATCTTAGCCAAGCAGGAGAACTCAGCCTGCTGGAAATGAGCAACCCAAAACTGTGCCAAAGTGGTTGTTTCAAACAGCATCTTACTGCCCCTGTTGACCTGCAGTGTGACCAGTGCCTCTAACTCTGCCTGACTGAGACCCAGGTCTTGTGATGGCACAACTTGGAAGGGAAACTTCACCCACTGAAGGTTTTGAGCTCTCTGTGAGTCAGGGAAAGTACCGCTTGAAGTTCTCCTGTAGTTGAGACAAGTGCTCGACTATGTTTTGCTTCACAGAGTCACTCAAGGAAGACCGGTGCTACTTGGTAGGCAGTGAGAACAGGAAACATTGCCAGTTCTCCTGCAACCAGCTGGGAATGCCACAGACCAAGGCGTGCTTGGAATCCTTGTATTCCATCTTCAAGATCCAATATGCTGTTCTCTTTTCCTTGAAGGCTGGTGTTCAGCATGTTGAGCTTGTTAAAAATGTCCACAAGGTAGGCAAATCTTGCCAACCAGCGCTTGTCCTCAAAATGCTTGACAAGGTTAGCGTTCTCCTTTTTCAGGTAAGCCATGACCTGCTCTCTCAGCTCCCACACTCTCTGTAGAACTTTTCCCTTGGAGAGCCACCGTACCTCACAGTGGAAGAGTAGGTGCTCATGCTCTGCCCCCATTTCCTTGCAGAGCTCTCTGAAGAGCCTTGATTGTAGTGGTCTCTTTTTTATTAGAGTTACCACTCTAACAACCACATCAAGAACCTCACCTAAGTCCTGCTGCAATGCTTGCTAGCCAAAGCCTCCCTGTGGATAATACAGTGTGTTACCTTCACATTTGGGACCACTTTACGTACATGAGCCACAAACCAGACATGCACCCAGTCATGCTCCTTGCACCATCGGTGCAAAACCCTATACAGTTTTCCCATTCTAATTTCAGTTCTTTCAAATGTGTGTCCACCACTCTGAAAATATCCTCTCCCCTTGTTGTTGTGTGCAGCTGGTCACAGAATAGGAACTCCTCCTTGATATCTTTACCACTAATGTATCTGGCAAAGACCATTAACTGGGGAATCCCAGCAACATCCACAGACTCGTCTAGCTGCAGTGAAATCATTTGTGCTGCAGTATTTCCTCTGTGACTGTTTTTTGGATGTCAGCTGACATATCCTTGATTCTGGATGCAACGGTGTTGTTTGAGAGTGGAACAGACTCAATATTGTTCGCTGCATCCTCACCAAGACAGAGAGACACACATCTTTAAGACAAGGCTTATCAGCTGCTCCCCGATGGAATGGGGCTTCTTGCTTTGGCAATGGTGGAGGCTGACTTGATATGATGCCCTCAGTGCCCCTCTGTTCCCTTTGAATACCTGAAAATAACAGAGAAGATATCATCATTAACATTGCTGGGTTATTGGGTGATTATTAACACCAGCCGGCGTACGCTGTATACCTAATGTGGACCTGGCAACCGCATTTATAGCGCATTACCTTACATGTTACTTGTTAGACGCTTTTATCCAAAGCGATTTACATACTCAATACTGTGGGGAATCCCCACAGGGGGATTTTGACAGGGTTGTTGCACAAAAGATCCAAGCGCGCACAGAAGAAATCTGAGAGCAGACATTTCACGAGCGCACAGAAACAGCCTGAGTGCGAGGAGAAGGTTTTAAGCTCGAACACAGGAAATCTGAAGCAGCAATATATCTGAGTGCAAGCGTACAGTTTGAGCAGAAGCAGAGCAAATCTAAGCGCAAGCAGGCACTATTTGAGTGTGAGGACAGGGTCGTTTGAGGGAAAGAATACATATTCTGAACGTGAAACCAATAAAGTATGCTCTCAAATTTAAAGACCACGCTCTTGAATAAAGATTATAACCCCCATATGTAGTGTGCATCACACTGCAGCAGTCACGTCCGTGCGGGCTGCAGTGAAAAAAGCTTTCTCTCGCTTTCCTTCTCATACTGCATGTCACTTTCCCTCTAATCTTCCTGTGGTTATTGTTTCTCTGTTTTTCTCCCGGCCGTTTTAAAAACATTTCAGGCAAGTACAAGTTGAAACACCGCTCTGTGCCGCTGCAGAATGTAGTGGACTCGCGGGAGCGAGTAGAGGACGCGCGAGAGGACGCGCGAGAGGGACGCGCGAGAGGACGCGCGAGAGCGCGCAGCTGGCGGTCCGCTCCGGGGCTCAGTCTGCATTTCATCCAACTTTTCATTAACGAAACAATTTCACAACAGACCCTGACAAGCTCACAAACACACAAAACAAATGATAAAATGAGTGACTTACTTTTCCGCCGTCAAACACTGCTTCTTGAACGACTCTTCTTTGCAGATGAAAAAATCCTTCGATTTGTCCCGATGCAGAGGATGTTTTGTTTGGAGATGCCGGTCCAATTTATTAATTTTCATGCTTTCGTTACTGAGCACCTCTCCACATAACACACACTCTCCATTTCTAACAGCTTTTGTGAAGCCAACGGTTAAAAACTCCTCTTGTATCGTCTTTTTGCCATTATGTACGATCGGGATTAATCAACAGACAATAAACAATAAACAGACGGCGCGAAAACTTTCGCGGGGGACACGTCAGAGTTGATACAAATACAATCTTTTATTTTTAGTTTATTTGTATTTAGAAAATTAAATCATTCAATATACAATGCTATATTTGCATAATTTCATTTTCAAAATAAAAAATTAAATAAAAAAATTATAAAAAAATTGTATTTGCAAGCTGTGTGTGTGTAACATGGCGACCCAATCAAAACGGGTCCGCGACCCATTTTGGGTCGCGACCCTGAGTTTGGGAAAGGCTGGGTTAATATTAGCGTATGACTTAAAATGAAAACACAACAGCATTTCACAAAATGCTACAGCATTTCACAAAACGCCGCAGCATTTCAGAAAACACCACAGCATTTCACATTGGACGGAAAGGGTATTCCGTAGGGAGAACACCTCTTGTTTATGATTGGACAGAGCCAGCCAGACAGCACTGCTGTGATTGGTTGTTTTTGCTGCCAGTGAAGAAATGACGCTTCGTGATTGGTCAACGTCCGACAGCGCAATATGTCCCAACCGGTCCCTCCCAACACATCAGCCGTTAGCACACACTCAGAGCTCACAGCTCCTCATATCTGTTCAGAAACTGGACAAAAGTTAAATATGTACAAACCACAGATGGCGAATACAGTCGCTGCTTTATTTATGTCTGTATGACGTTGTTGTGAGTGTGGACGGAGCAGCTACAGGTTAGTTTAGCCTGATGGATCCGATTCCATTCTGAAAACACGCATTTTAAAAGCTTTTCGCCTGCCGTCTTGTCTGCAGACTTGTCAAAGCATTAATTCATGGTTTTTACTAACCGTTATCAGTATTAGTTACTTCGGCATCACTTTGAAACGTGTATTACAATTAAATCACTGTCAAATATGTTCATTTTGTTGTAGTTGGTATCTCCTATAGGATTTACATGGAGATACTTCCCGCCCCCTCTCCAGCGCATCTTGTTTGAATGACAGGAGCAAACACAGCTGACAGCCGCGGTGAAACTCAAGCGATTAGAGCGATGCGAATATTGGGTAAGGCAAGGCAAGGCAAGTTTATTTATAGAGCACTTTTCAACTCAAGCAATTCCAAGTGCTTTACAAAAAAAAAAATGAAAGACATTAAGCATTAAAAAAG
Source organism: Chaenocephalus aceratus (assembly GCA_023974075.1). Lineage (NCBI taxonomy): Eukaryota > Metazoa > Chordata > Actinopteri > Perciformes > Channichthyidae > Chaenocephalus > Chaenocephalus aceratus. Next base: position 59,360 of record JAMFTG010000861.1, read on the forward strand.
AAAAGCTAATCAAATAAACATTAAGGAAAAATATATGGATAAAAGTTACAGTGCAGTCTAAAATATAAATAGTTCAATTAAACATTACAAGAAAAAGTACATGGATAAAAGTTACAGTGCAGTTTAAGATATGAATAGTTCAATTAAAAGCAGCGACAAAAAGAAAAGTCTTCAGCCTGGATTTAAAAGTAGTCAGAGTTGCAGCGGACCTGCAGGTTTCTGGGAGTTTGTTCCAGATATTTGGAGCATAATAACTGAACGCTGCTTCTCCATGTTTAGTTCTGACTCTGGGGACAGAAAGCTGACCAGTCCCTGAAGACCTGAGAGATCTGGATGGTTCATAGTTTAGCAGGAGGTCAGTAATGTATTTTGGGCCTAAACCATTCAGTGCTTTATAAACCAGCAGCAGTATTTTGAAATCTATTCTTTGACACACAGGAAGCCAGTGTAAAGACTTCAGAACAGGAGTGATGTGATCCACTTTCTTAGTGTTAGTGAGGACTCGAGCAGCGGCGTTCTGAATCAGCTGCAGCTTTCTAATAGATTTTTAGTGAGACCTGTGAAGACACCATTGCAGTAGTCGAGTCTACTGAAGATAAAGGCATGGACAAGTTTTTCCAAATCCTGCTGTGACATTAGTGTTTTAATCCTAGATATGTTCTTTAGGTGATAGTAGGCTGATTTAGTAACTGGGTAGTCTACCATAGTATTTACATGGAGATAAGCCCCTTAAAAACCATGAATTAATAAAGCATTAATTCTGTGTTTACTCCTGTGATTCAAAAAAGACGCTGGAGAGGGGGCGGGCCGGATCTCCATGTAAATCCTATCGGAATCGGATCGATCAGGCTAAACTAACCTGTAGCTGCTCCGTCCACACTCACAACAACATCATACAGACATAAATAAAGCAGCGACTGTATTCACCATGACATAGACAGTCTGTGTTTTGCATATCTTTAACTTTTGTCCAGTTTCTGAACAGATATGAGGAGCTGTGAGCTCTGAGTGTGTGCTAACAGCTAACGGCTGATGTGTTGGTCCAATTACGAAGTCATTTCTTGATTGGCAGCAAAAACAACCAATCACAGCAGTGCTTCTCTGGCTGGCTCTGTCCACAAACAATATCACAAACAATAAGTGTTCTCCCTAAGGAATACCCTTTCCGTCCAATGTGAAATGCTGCAGTGTTTTGTGAAATGCTGCGGCGTTTTGTGAAATGCTGCGGCGTTTTGTGAAATGCTGTGGTGTTTTGTGAAATGCTGCGGCGTTTTGTGAAATGCTGTTGTGTTTTCTGAAATGCTGTGGCGATTTGTGAAATGCTGTGGCGTTTTGTGAAATGCTGTTGTGTTTTGTGAAATGCTGTTGTGTTTTGTGAAATTCTGTTGTGTTTTGTGAAATGCTGTGGTTTCTTGCACTTCAGGGCCACCGTACTGTAGATATGTTTTATTTTTAAAGTAAATTGAGATGGAACATAGTAAAAACATGTAAATTCTAATGTCCGCTTAAAAAAAAAACATTACTTATAGTGAAAACCACCCTTGAATGATGAGTTTAGTAGACTAAAAGCTTTAGGAATCCAAACTATAACATATAATAAGTACCCTGTATCAAGATTGATGCAAAACAAGTGAAATTTGGACCTTTTTAAGAGAGGTTTAGAAAAATAAAGTCCACCTCACCTCTGGGTAATTTGGGAACCATCAGTTCCATTTGAACGTTTTCACTGTAAAAATCATTTTATTACTTTGTATTATCACTATAGGTATTCATTCCATCCAAATACAACTGTTGTGAAAAAATAAATAAAATAAAAATAAAACATACTCTGTTATCGTCTTAGGCCCCACAAACCCGTAATCGCGTCATTTTCAGGAAACAACGTCTAAGGAAGCTTAATATTTAATAAACTATGAATATTTTATATCCATAGAACGGGAAAAAAACTAATTTAACTGATCTTTTTTCATTTATTTTTTCACAAAAAACACACAATGCTAACAGTGAGCCTCTGAATTAGCCCCGAGCGAAAAATGCTAACCTATTACTGCACCGAAAATCACTCCTAGCTCCCTTATTACTTATCCTAGCTCCACATCAAACACATTGTTTATGACCGCAAGGAGACACAGAATCTAACGTGCCCACCTCAACACTAAAAGATACAAACTAGCGAGGTTACCAACAAAACGTACATCAAAACAAGTGGCGCTAGGTATTAGCATTAGCACTGCACACACCCACCGCGTGTTCCAATGAAAAGCATACATATATATATAAATAAAGTATAAAGTATAGGTCAACACATTTCAGTATAACACAGCAATTGCGATATTACTCACGTTTGACCGTGGAGCAGGGTTTCTATGTACCGAGAAGTGGGTAGTTTAATGAGTCTGTTGACGACAAAACCTCCGCGCACACAGACAGCCAAGGCAAGCTGAATTAAGTCTCTCCCTAAACCGGAAATACCGGAAATGTGACACCCGGTTTGTCATTCACAATAAAGTTTTTCAAAATAAAGGTACATTTAATATTGACGTATCAAATTGATTCAAATGTCTTACACAACACATGTATCGAGACAATAAATGAACTGTTTATATAGTCGATCAACACTGTGTATGTTACTCATTACAGGATAATCACATGGCACTAAATCAGACCGGCTGTTCTCCTCTGTTTACATCCTGCTGGTTTAAATTATGTGTTCTATAGGCTCTGTGCACAAGATTGAGTTGAGTAGTGAGCCATTCGTATTTTTTTCGTGGTGAGATGTCTGCTGCTTGTATACCTCGCTGACTTTGAGGACATCTGGGTCTGGCAGCTCCCCCCGCACGGCCTTGTAACGTGTACTCCTTTGAACACAGCTACATACAATTACTTAGGACAATATATATTACCTTACACCGTTAGCAACTGTAAACTGCTTTGGCATAGTGGAAATGAACACCATGTCACTCACTCTGCCTGGTTTCACACACTATTAATTACACAAAAGAATTGTCAATTTAATTGAAAAGGTCGTTGATGCAATATACTAAATCAGCTCTTGGCACAAAGGAAATACTCATTAAATCATGGATTGGCTGTGAACACAGTAGAGGCTTCTCAATACTCAAATGTCCCCTCCTCGACTCCTCGGTCCTCCGGTAGTGACCCGGAAATGAATTTCAGCGCGCCATTTTGAAGGACGTCTCATTTCTCTAAATGCACACCGAGGACCGAGGATCGAGCGTCGAGGAGGCTCTCTGGAGGAGCTATAACTGAGGATACACTGATGGTTCCTCCACGGCTCCTCTGCGGATGCATTTCCGGGAACGATGGAGGCGTGACGCACGGCCGGACTTATCTCAGCCAATGACAGCTCTGCATGCATCCCCTGGATATTATTTTAGAAACTGCTCTCATCGCAACGCGATGTTTACACTGAGAACAGCTGTGAGGCCCGTGCAGAAAGCAGAGCAGTGTGTATAATATGTACCACTCAGTATAACATGCCTACTCTCTGTATTTGCTTTAGTTTAGTAGATATCTACAAACAAAGAGTCGATATTTTTCTAAAACCATTTAGTGCTTCACATAATAAAATACACAACGGCTGTAGCCTGATTATGCTTTAGGAGCTGTACGTGTGTGTGGTACAGTGTGTCGGTGTGTGTTGTACAGTGCGCAGATGCGGCGGACAGACAGGTCTCAGTTGGTTTGGTGTCCTCTGCTTACTTTTAATACTTGCAAATACAACTTTTGGCCTGTCATTTCAATTCCCCATTTCAGCGACCAGAGAGAGGGGGGGGGGGGGGGTATATCCAGTCTCTGATTGTGTTACGTTATTATGAGAGTGCTCTCATACTTTAAATTGCATATATTTATATAAATATATTTGTGTGTGTCCGCATCTGTAGCCTGGTATTGTCTCATTATACCGCACTCTCAATGAATTCAAAGTAAATATGTGGGGGAACAATGTTCAGCTGATCTAACAGAGATTATAGAATATGACAAAACACTCCAGCTGATGCAGCTGTTGCCACGTAATAATGAACGGACGTCGCTTTAATATGACCGCACAGAGGAGAGGAGTTCTCATTTCTTTAAACGTCTGCTGCTTCCCCTCCTCTCTCCTCGGTTCCCCTCCTCGGTCCTCCGCTCGCATCTCCTGTGGGCGGGTCTAAGTATCGAGGAGGGGAGTCGAGGAGGGGAGTCGAGGAGGGGAAATTTGAGTATTGAGAAGCCTCTATACTGTTCTATTGTATTGCATAGAAAGATGTGTTACTGTTGTGCTTGTAGTGGAAATACTGTTTGTAGTCGTAGATAGAAAAACAAAGATGGAAAACATTTCACCATACATTGTTTAGGAGTTTTATATGTATTGGGTGTTTATGGTTAATGTGGGAAATTAATAAGCAGAGCTGTTGCTGGTAAATTTGTGTGCCATCATAATAGTAATGTGTATACAGCGTTTCGTGAATATCTGGAAAACTATATGCGAGTAGTTTGGAGTCATTTGAGACATGTAAATCGTCAAAAATGGTACATTCTCTGTTAGCTTACGTTCGCCCTAACGAGCTAGCAACTATTTTATTCGCAATTTAACATGATATTGGATATGGGCTTAACTTGTCCTGGACTGGAATTTTCCCGATCTTTTCCCGAGGAGGTGTTTGCGAAAAAGCGCTTAAAATGCATGAATAACACAGATTTTTCAAAATGGCCAACTTTCTGGGGGGCGGGGCTAATGGAAGCTATTTGAAATATGTCCGCAATTCCATCAATAATGTCTGTGGCAAGATTGGGGTAGTTTGGAGAAACTATATGTGACTATCGCACAATAGGGGGCGCTACTGAGCTGGTGTACAAAAATGTACATTTTTTTTGTACAGTCTGGAAAAAGACGTGGGTTGTGACGTGTGTTCCAAGTTTTACGTCCGAAAGTCATTTTAGCGATTTTGTGGCATTTAAATCGTCAAAATTGGTACATGTTCCGTTAGCTTACGAGCTCCTCGTTTGAGCAGTCGACTATTCATTCGCAATTTAGCATCACATTGGATATGGGCTGATCTTGTCCTGGTTTGAAATTTTTCCGATCATTTTCCTAGGACAAGTATGCGAAAATGCGCTTAAAATGGACATATTTCAAAATGGCCGACTTCATGGGGGGCGGAGATAATGGAAGCCATTTTGAAATATGTCCGCATTTCCATGAGGAATCTCTGTGCCAAGTTTCGGGTAGTTCGAAGAAACTATATTTGATTACCGCACAATAGGGGGCGCTACTGAGACATATTTGCTAAAATGTCCGATTTTTTTCTACAGTCTGGAAAAGGTTGTGGGCTGTGACATGCGTTCCGAATTTAAAGGCCGTAACTCATTTTCTCCCCTACTTATGGCTCGGTACATTTTTTAACCCTTCGATTTCGAGAAAAAACTGAATAGGACACGCCCACATTTTTCATTGGTTGCGACCCTTTAAATCTCAGTTTATACTCACCCTGCCAGTATGTCTATGACAATATATATTTTTTTAGTCCATCGGTTCTTGAGATATAAATTAGTTGTGTTTTTGGCGCCCCCTATTGTTCGAAATGAACATTGTTTGTTGTGCCTATTCCCCAAGACACACTGAACCTATCCACCGAAATCTGTGATATTTGGATACATTTTGGATGAATTGTGAGCATTTATGTGTAGGCCACACCCTTTTGCTAATACGTTTTGATTGATGTCGGCCACATTTTTCCACACCTCGTGCTCATTTTGTACGGTAATGTGTCTGCCCCTCCATTGATGCTGTGCACTAAGTTTGGTTTGGAAAATCAAGAAATTGGAATTTAAGTTAATATTTCAATGTTTTTCACATTATGCTAATTTAAAAAAAATCAAAGTAGGCGGAGCTTCGGGATATGAGAGGATAATATGTAGAGCTGCTCCACCCGGATAAGTGTGCAACATTTCAGGTCCGTCAGACTTACGCTGCGACTTTGTAAATTTTTCGAAACACTGAATTTACACAGGTGGCGCTAGAGAGCAAGTTGAAAAATGTTCTCCCATCGAATCCAGAATGTTAACATTTTCACCGGTCCTGGCGGCGTTGCCAAATATCGCTACATGAATAGTGTCGTAACCCCCTCAAAAACAGGTCGAAAGTGCAGAACCGGTAACAGAAGAATAATAATACTGACGATTTCAATAGGTCTTTGCACTACGTGCTCAGGCCCTAATAAAGGTTTGAAAAAACGCCTTCAAATGTGTTTATAAAGGTTTGAAAAGAAACAGATATTACCAAGTGGCAGCGGTTGCCTAGCAACTGTTGCAAAGCTGCGGTCGTTGTGTGGGTGGGCGGGGCTTAGCGATCGCTCGCTGCTTCAATCTATGGCGTCACGTTCTAGATCACTTTGGCCCTTGAAGTTTAGAATGACGTAGACATATCTTCCTGCAGATAGGAGCAGCTTCTGCTGTCAGACAGTCACCTTGAGACCAGTTCCTTCACATTTAGTACAGTAGTCCACACAGCATTGAAAACAATCCACATTATTCTCTGAATATCAGGATATCTAAAAATAATTCAGATTGTTTTTTAAATTGCTAAATATTTAAAAATAATCACCATAAATTGTTCAGTTGCTAGATATTTAAAAATAATCAATAACAGTGTTGTTTAAATTGCTGGTTAGTGGGTTAATACAGTTGTAATGGCCATGAACAGCCAACAGACAGAGGCAATGCCAGAGCTCAGAGTGACTCTGTTTCCTATTGTTGAGCCCTTTGTTCAAGGGGTGACAGGAGATCAGTGGCTTCTGTTAAGGTCAGGCAAACCTGATGATGCCACCTTAATCGTGGTGGCAGACCTTGTTGTCGAGGTTGTAACGTCCCTAACTAAGGCCATTTTGGCTGCTTGTACGGGCATGAAGACGTCTGTCTCTGAGGAGAGCATCAGGTCCAGCCTGGGGGACGCGCTCTCCCAGAGTATCGCCCAAGCTCTGGACCTTGCGAGCCAGGTGGAGGACGACAGCGTGGAGCTTTGTGCAGCTGTCATTAGCAAAGAGGTGGCAGAGAGCGTGAACTCTGCCCTCTCTACCCCGATGCACACTGCTGAGCGCGTCATTCGCCCCCGCAGGCTCAACATTATGGTGGGGCACCTCTGCACAATGCTGAAGGCCTTTGCCGGAAAAATGAGAATTAGGAGAAGCCAACGTAGAACACGTCAGAGAAAATTAAGTCCCGCCCCCCTGGAGAAACCATTGGTGGATAACGAGGAGCCCAGAGCTGAGTCGCCGGTCTCAGTGGTGTCCTTACTAATAGGAGTCCAGGAGCAGAGCTCCTCAGGGGACTCAGTGATTGACATCCGCAAACAAAAATCCGTGGAAGAACTCATTGACCAGGAGCTGAGAAAAATCACCGATCCCGTCCTGGACGATTTGCCTGACCAGGTTTATGCTCTGCTGCAAGAGGAGTGCTCTCTGGAGATCGCCAACACCGCGATGGGCATCACAGCCCTTCTGACCCAGCAGGAGGAGAATCAGGAGAGGACGCATGATGGCAAGTCCACCAGTCAACACAACCAGGAGACCAAATGCAAGCAGGGCGTAAAGCTGAGGGTGAAGAAATGCTTGGCAAAGCGTGTTGCCAAAGCTTGGATTCATCGCATGGTGGTAAAGCTTCAAAAGAAATTCCACCCAGAGCCCAAAGCTGAAACTACGAAGTCCATGATGTCACTGATGAGCGGCGTAAGTGCTCTTCTCATGACTGAGGGAGGTGAAAAGGGAGGGAAAGAAATTAGTGTCTTTAAAAGGTTCAAGGACTTCTCCAGTGTCAAGCATTTAGTATTTATTGAGGCACTCAGCGACATGTTGTACAGACACATTGCTAGTGGTATGTCGCACAGCGACTTCCCAGAGCCTGTCAGGCACTCGTCCGTCAGGACGTTGCTCGTTCCTCAGGTGCATGCCAACATGTACGCGGAGATCCGCAAACAGGCGTGGCGTTTCGTGTCGCTGATGAGCTGGTTTGTGAACACTCAGGTCGCCACCCAGAGTCAAAGGGTCCAACAGGCCATAATGGGGCCTGAGGCTCCGTGTCAGTCAGAGGCCTTGGAGAGGGGCGAGGCTTTGGAGCAAGCCACGCTTTGTGAGGAGAGAACTGCCAGTCCTTTGGAGGAGGACGCAAACAGGCAGTGGGATTTGAATAGAGTCTGCATTCAGATTTTTGTGGAGAAGCTGGTCACGCTGGCCTTCAAGAAATCTAAAGTGGGGCGCACTATTGTGGACGACAGGGACATCATTAAGAGCCTCTTTGATAGAGTGTGGGCTGAGGTGCAGCACAGGGACTTTTACACCACCCCAACAACCTTCAATGACCTTGACAAGATTGTTTACCAGCGCTTGTGCAAGATTGCGGGCTCTCAAGATATGGTCCTGGCCCGTTTGATTTTAAAGGACCCAGGACTTGGAGCTTATATAGTCGGGTCCGTCGATGATCGCCTGCTCAACCCACCTCAGAAACATAGAACCATCTGCAGATTCTTTAGGTCTGTTGGAAAAGCCTTCTCCAACATCTGGAGGGGCGGTCAGTAAGTGGTTCCTCCAGGTTGTCCCGCATGTTAGCATTTAACTGCAAATGAAAAACCTGTAGCGTGCAATATTTAGGGGGATATTAAGGGTAGATCTCCACGGGTCTTTGTCCTTCGAAATCCACACGGGTTTCCTCCGAGTGAAAAATGTGCTTCGGTTTTCCCAACTGATTCCTGAAATCAAGTAAAAAAAACTCTAAGAGTGGACAGCACTTTGAAGGAACAAATGTCCAGGGGTATTTCTCCGTTCAAAATAGAGGCGGGGTTACTCCAGTTTCCCCACATTGATTACATTAAAAAAAACCTCTTAGATTTCTTAAAATGAACAAGTCAGTGGAACAGATATTTGTTTCTTACAGGAAGCAATGCACTCATCTTTAAGTCAATAAAATCATTTAAAATGTATACTTTGAGTCAAGTTTTCGTTTATTTAGCTTTCCTGCTGTCGTCGGGTCGTTGACCCGATCTCAGAAGCTCTGATGTGATACAAAGGGGGATTATCTCATCGCCACACACATTACATGGATGGTTCCCTGTTATGTTCTTTGCAATACAAAAGTATGAGCACTACTTTAATTGAATTATGGGTATTTTAAAGTCAAAGTATTTGTGCTATCCAGCTGATTTAAAACACACACACACACACACACACACACACTGATTTTACATCAACAGCTTCATGAAAATCGCAATTTCTTGTTCAATCCAAATGTGATGGTGGTTTGTAATTCCACTCGGACTCCTAAGATGCGTCTCAGTCCAAACAGTCTTTGTGCCAGATGGTTTGTGACAAACAAGCAACTTAGAACACATCAGTGGCAACTAGAAAAGATCAGACACGTTTGTAAAAATACCTGGCAGGTGATTGGACGATCCATCTGTCAGGCAAACGTACCAAAGCAGGTCGGTAAAAAGGCATATCTTCCATTGAGAAACACATTCAGTTGACAAGAAATGGAAGATGCATTTCTCCCCCCACAACGGAAGGAGACTGGATTTGTTTCAAGTTTAATTTTTTGTGACAAAATCAAAAATAACAGTATTCAAAGGAAGTAAAGTCTTCAACAACCCTGGATCTTTTTCAGTGTGTTAAAAACCTTACAGAGTGTTTTATTGTGAGTCAATATATTCTCTGTAACTACAACAGTATTGGATTATCATTCTAAAAGAATATAAATAACAGTGAATGTAAATGTATGGATGACTACAGTCCTCATCCTAAAGCATTCAGTCATCATTCTATTGCAATGAGCTGGGGACTTGGAGCAGGAGGACTGAGCTGCTGTTCTCTGTATCTGTTGAATCTACTGGATGCACATGATGTAAGGTTACCATGCAGCTGAGGAGTGCACTGTATCTACTCGTGACCTTTAACTATTTACCCAGGACACTACATGGAAGTGATCGCCTAAAATCTATAGTCGCATTCTCACTTTGGTTTTCATTTGCACACAAATTAATGCAGATCTCACCTACAATTTAAAAACAGTTGAATACACCTCAGATTGTAACTCGATTCATTCTCTATCAATGAGTGTAAACCAGAGAGACACAGTATTTCAGGTGATAGACTGCTGTCCTGTGAATGCATCCGAGTCAGACCCATCACTGCAGTGCACTACAGCTTTAAGAGGGGAGACAGAAAGTTCATAAATTAGAAATAGTGTTGAAAAAATGGTACATATAGCGATAGGGAATATTTGAAATTGTGTAAAGGTCCAAAATGCCAAATTAGACCAAAAAAACATGGATGTCGTCCAAACCACTATCTGCCCACCCTGACCTCTACTACCAAAAGGTATGGCAGAGCACAGTGGAAGAATCTCCTCAACACAGGAGATAACAAGGGGCTTCACTTTGTGCATGTGACATCTTTAATCCACTATACGTTTACATATTGGTTTTTTTACTGCTATCTGCTAAGCAACTACTTATTAGTACACCATCTGAGACTGAGTGGATCCTTAAAGTATGCTTAACATTTGAAAGCAAACACTTACCCATTTCCTTTGCCACAGTGTGGGAGCTGCATGGCTCTTCCTCAGACTGATCAGCCAAATCTTTAGCCGCTGTAAGATTATGGAGCACAGAAAGAGTTGTTGATGTAGATAGCATTACTATATGGAAGTATGTTTGGGGTTTTTTCAGCTATATTATAACTTCATTGGAACTATTTCAAAATTGGATATCTGAAAAGCCACTCTTGAATGAATGTATGAATGTACTGTTTAATTATATTTTCATTACATATCGCCCAATGCTGTGTTAAAATAAAAATACTCTCGTTTCTAGCGCCCTAATGTCATTTACTTATTTAAGAGTTAAGATAAAACGCTAAACCTTCATAATTGAGATATCTCAGAGTTTATTTGACAATTTAACTAATTTAACCCATAACAACCCAGACCCATTTCTACTTTTGGGGAAATTAAGGGGAACATAATTTAGACTAAATAGACCACATTTCTGACAATGTGACATTAAACTTTAATGGTAAAGTAACTCTTATTTATAACTTAATTAATGAGGAGGATTTTTTGATTTAAATTTGTTTTAACATTCTTTGAATTGAAGAATAAAGAATATATTAACTAAATATAATTGGATCACCTAAATTAACTGAGCAGAACATACTCATATTTCTAATTGTGACATATGTGTTACTCCAGATTTACTGTGAAAGTTTAAGGTTAATGTCCCGATGTGACATCAGTGTGACAGCGATATGTATCTAATTTGTTTCATATCAATTTGATCAAGAAATGTTAACAGGTTCAATGTAACAAAGTACATGTTATGTAAGCATTTTAATTCTTAAATGGCTTGATTTGTACCTTTAGCAACCAAAAACAAGCCTCTGAAATGTACCTAGTTCTGTCACATGTCTTAGCCCGGCACATGACCCACCAGACTTTTCAGGGCGTGTCACTTAAGGAATGTATGAGATAAAAACAAGTCTAATGCTGTATAAGGAACTTTACAAAACATTTAAATGTCATGTAAGCGCTTTGAGCTCCAGCAAGGGGCTTTATAAATGTAATGTATTATTATTATTATTATTATTATTATGTAACACGTGGGTCCTCGTGGTTTAGCTAGCAACCTCAAATCAGATAGCACAGAACACAAAGTGTAATAACATGTGTCAATTGAGATGATTTCGCAATGCAGTGTTTGATTTCTCAAATGACAAAAATAAATTTCAATTCATACTTACATTCTGACACTAAACGCTTCGGGGGCCCCATCCTCTTTCGCTTGCTTCTCCTCGAGTCCATTTTCAGTTCTAGCGTGTAGACTAGACTAGAGCATACTGTAGATAGACTGTACATATAAAATGGAGAGGTTGAGTTTTTATCCTTTATATATACAGTCTATGGTTTTATCACTAGCGATACGTGACAGGCTCATGGCCAATCGTAGCACTTGAATGCTATGAAGGGGTGTCTTGCATAGTGCTCCAGCCGGATCTCGATTTTCAGCGCATTAACACTTTATTACGGTTTTAATATTTTAATTGTATATCAGTGAATATAAAGAAGCTGTGCTTTGTCAATTGAACAAGGAAGATGAAATACCTGATTCAAAACATCAAAACTATTGGTTTGATCGTGTGAACAAGAAATGAGGATCAGGGTGCTAGGGCGCTAGTGCGCTCAGCGGAGTTCGCTGTGCTTCCACTTCCGGTCTGGCCCAGCGGCAGCACATCTTGAATTACGCTGGGTGTCAGGGTTTGTGGACGGGCCGGGGCCGCAGTAACGTAGTAGTAACGCCGCAGCAGTCAGGTTTTTGGTTATCATGACACTGCACACCAAAGTACTCAGTCTTATTGACGGAAGACAGACTTTTAAAAAAAAGAAAAAATTAATTGAATGGCTAATGAAAAAGGAATTGCTTCAAGGAAAAATGAAATGCAAACTCTGCAAAAAGAGGATGAAACTGGAGAAACACTCAAACGTCGACGGACTGCAGTGGTAGGCTAAGTCGTGCATTTTTAGCACGGGTTTTAACGATGACTTCCTCTGTTTACTGATATGTAATGTTACAAAAATAAGTTCTTTATCAGGAAAAAAGGACTAGGAATTTACGATTTGTCTTTTGTAGGAAGTGCCGACGTAAAAAACACCAAGGGAAAACGACGAAGAAGTCAATGAGGTCACTGTCCCTGTTTCAGAGAGATGGGTCTGGCTGCAGACCGCAGCAAGGAGGCGGATCATATAGGGGCGTTTCCTAACTTTTTTTATCCAATAGTCCTAACCACCTTATTGTAAAGTGTTACCAATAAGTTTATTACATGCTAATGTTAGCTGAACGTTTTGGCTGGTTAATGTTCTGTTTCCTGGAAAACCCTTAAGATTGCAGTCAAATCTTCCAAGCAAATCAAATGTTATTTATTTAACCTAATATTCCAAACACATGTCTCTCGGGGGGGCTTTAAGAGCAAACAGATCAACAAACGTGAATGACAGTGTAAAAAACACTGTAATGTGATATGTAATGTGAATGTCAAATAGAGTAACATTAAATAACATTAAAATCAATCGAAAAATAAATAGATAAAATAAAATCAACAAGCCCAATATCACAAAACAAAAAAAAAAACGCGTCAAATAATCAAAAGCATATAATATAATACCAAGATAAACAATCCCATTGCCAACATTAAATTAAATCAGCAACAATCTCATTAAAAGGCACTAAAGATAAATGTTTATGGTAATATCATTTATTCTTTTATTATTTGATTGGGAGGGAGATCAGATTAGAGCAGTAATGGAAACCAGTTTGAATCCACTATAAATCCTCCATCTCTCCAGTAAGGTCCAGCCTGATGTGCTGCTTCTGGTTATTATCCAATAAACGCCACTTTTTGGCCAAATCTGAAGAGGCATCGAAAACCAAAAAGCCAGTGTACTGAGTGCTTTTTAAGCGTTGAAAAATAGCCAACGAGGCCCCTAGATTAACTTGAGATTCTAGAATATGCATATCAAAATATTTGTACTTTTTGGCTCATCATCATGGACTCTCTCTGCATGACTCTCGAGGGAGTTGGTGGAATCTGAGTGCCTCCTAATAATCATTACTGATTTATTGCAATTGTGTTTGAGAATGTGCACTAAATCTAGGTATAAACTCAAATGATGAGCATTGTGGAATATACCAGTCTGTCCTCCTACAAAAAACGACCATATAGGCCAATTGTTCATGCCCTTATTACGACCCAGAGACACGTTTTAAAGTGTATGTTGTTTCTTACACGATCACTAGAGGTGCTCTAGTGGTCGTGTAAGAAACAACATGCTTGATTGCAAATGCTCCGGAGGGACGTTTATCGCCAGGATAAACATGTATATGCGGCAGCTTCCATGTAAAGTTAGCGTCAACCCTCACGGGGTGAAAACAGTTTTTCCGATCTCGAAGTTTTCATAATAAAACCGGATATATTCCCCTCACTGTCAAATGATTACACAGTGATATCTGCATTACTCATCCACTGAAAAACATCAGTTTATCTTTGTTGATTACACAATATTGATTGGTTTGAATTGTGTACAATAATTTTGTGTTTTTAACCTTCGATTCAGAGAAACAAATAGTTTTTTCGTAGTAAAGGATGGCAGAAGACACTACACTACCCAGAATCCCCAGCTATCGTTTAGGACTACACCATGTGCTCTGTTTGACAAACCCCGTTTTTTTTCACCATTCATTCCAATGGCTGGCCTATGTCACTTCAAATTTCTCCCTGCAGAAAAAAAAAACATGGCCGAATTTCGTTTTATTCTCGGTGGAAAATGCCTATTTTAAAGTTAGTTTGGCCATTAATATGAGTTGTTATTTCAGATTATGTGTGCAGTGGATGTACATGATCTTTAGTTTGCTAGTTATTACGAAGATTACTTCAGGAAATTGCGTTCATAGAATGTTTTCATTGTTACCAAGGTGGTTGCTAGGGACGCTGCTATCGATATTATTTCTGTTATGTTGTGTAACTGTTTAATGGTGTTATCTTTATTGTTACCCCCCCTTCCCCGTCAATGTATAGTGTTGGTTCACAGCGCAAACGTATTAGTTTAACACAATTCACATCTAAAGATACGTTATTTTCCCCTGTGCAATTCCAGTCTCACATCTCAGAGCACATCGTCATTAACAAATACCGGAAACAGACCGAAAACATTTAAAAAGAAAAAATAATAATACTTTATTCCGAGTGTGCTTGCTTTTCTCTTTGAAAGTCATCACATAACGGCATTGTAATACACGGTTCGGCTGCATTAAATATTACATATCTGCCGTAGTTCTCTATTTATAGAGCCCTGATGAGAAGACTTCTAGACAAACATGAGGAACTGCCGCCAACACTGAAAACGTGACGTGGATCATAAATATATCAGCAATTAAACAACATCTTACATTTCTTTTCACACAATACGTCTCCTTGCAGTATCAACACTAATTCGGCTGACTTTTATATTTGATCCAATTGGTAGATAGGCTATATTTACACCATGAAGGTGCACAGCTGATATAAAGGGACACCTAGTGGTTAAAGCATGTTATTGAATTTCATTATTTTTATTATTAGATATTAATAGGATCCCTATAAAGTATATTCATTACTCGTTATTCTCTACTAATAGTTAATTAAAGACTGTATATAATGACTATTTTGCACATCCCATTCATGATTTCAAGATTTTCTAAGTTTTATTGACATATCATATTCACAAACGGTGTAGTTATGCATTAAATGAAAAACTTGGTTCGCAGGTTCCTCAATAGTGCATTACAAGACATCTATCAATATTTGTGCATACCTCCAGCAATGTTAACTATGTTGAAGCACTTATTTTAACTGATATTATACATATGTATTATACTCTTATAAGATGTATGTAGATATTTTATCTCCGGCCTTGTCAGGTATTGAACAATCAATAAATAAAGAACACAGAAATGTTAAATATAAAACACAGAATTTGTGTGATTATACTAAATGATTTACAAATAAACACCACTGCATATTTACAACTGTTACACATGCTGATGTAACGCAAATGTTTCCAACTTGGGATCAATAAAGTATATCTTATCTTAAGCTGATCGATGGCTACTGCCATATTTGCAAAATGTGCCTCTGAACCTTGACAAGTGCATGTTTCAGGCTTATCAATTAATGTAATGTAATGTTATCAATTAACAACAGGAGGGGTCACAAACATAAGACCAGCTGTTAAATAAAGCTCTTCTGACCTTAGCTGGCATGTGGGTATATATTAATGCTGCCCATTATGGGCACAAGCAATTTTCACCCATTTATTAATTATATGTTTTAAATTTGAGTGTTTCCTATCCCCTAAACCTCCAGGGATGTACACAGTTTAATACTGGCAACGTCTTATTATGGGAAATACGAAAACGTCTTTTAAAAGCGGTGGACCCGTTCAAATCCAGTTTTGGACAGTCTGCCGTGTTCCATCACATTTCAAGTGCTGCTCGACGCTCGGCGTAACCCTCGGAGCACACTCTCCAATCACAGAGCTTGAGGACTATCACAGGGTTTGTCAAGCGAAGCGGAGAGAATACTTACTTCCTGGTGTAATATTCTCTAAAGCAAATGAGCTGCTCCGACCCTCGGTCCTGACGGACTCCAACTTGTGTTTATTAATCAAACAAATAAATAAACACAAGGATAATTATGTGTTATTGTTGAGTAAATGGAGAATTGCATAGGGGAAAATAACGTAGGCTATCTATGCCACAATTTTAGATGCGGATTTTGTTAAACTAATACGTTTGCGTTGTGGACTAACATTATACATTGACGGGGAAGGGGGTAGCAATAAAGATAACACCATTAAACAGTTACACAACATAGAAATAATATCGATAGCAGCGTCCCTAGCAACAAGTAACAAGTAGTTAATAATAATAAAAGACATTAAGAAAAAGGCATTTTAAACAGTCATTAAAAAGCAACACAATCTACTTGCATTGCATTACTCTAAAACGTGCTTTAACCAGTAGGTGGTTTGGGTTAAAAAGCTGTCAAGTTTACAGTGTTAACAAAATAAAATATACTGCTGTTTCTGGTTTAGTTTATGACAGATATATTTAGTTATTGTTTTGATATTTGTAACACAAAAGCGATGGAAAAAACCCACTGCAACACAGAAAAGATGGTTTTAACATGACCCAGCGGTCTAGTAGTTAATAAAAAAACAATAATATCAAAACAAAGTATTACTACTAACTTTATTGTGAAATTCAAAGTGAACGGTAAAAGAATAGTTTCCGGTCTATTCTGAACCCGATCTCTGTAGATAAATAAAAATAAAGAACTACGACAGATGTGTAATATGTTTAATGCAGCCGAACCATTTATTACAATGCATTCATGTGATGACTTTCAAAGAGTAAAGCAAGCACTGCTGAATAAAGTATGATTGTATCTTTTACGAAACGTTTTTTTTCATATTGAATGCAGTTGGAGGTCAACCAATCACAGAGCTTGAGAACTAATCACGGGGTTTGTCAAACAGAGCACATGGTGTAGTCCTAAACGATAGCTGGGGATTCTGGGTAGTGTAGTGTCTTCTGCCATCCTTTACTCCGAAAAAATATTTGTTTCTCCGAATCGAAGGGGAAAAATACAAAAGCATTGCACACAATTTAAACCAATCAATGTTGTGTAATTAACAAGGATAATCTGGTGTTTTTTAGTCGATGAGTAGTGCAGATATCACTGTAAAATCAATCGACAGTAAGAGGAATACTTACATCCGGGTGTACAATTCTCCGTTATCCAATGGGAATGGACGCTCACATTGCCTTTAAGGGCACCCGACACAAACGAATGCCGTGCTTCCATGAGCGTCAAATCCCGCGCAGATGGGAATACATTGCAATCAGTTGAAAGCTATTTGCGTCCCTTTATGACGCTGAAGGAGCCTAGGAGCGTCACAACTGGACGCCACGGACACTGACCAAACGTCGCTCCTGGACGTTTATGGAGTGAGAGTGTGTTGTCAGAACAGTCTCATAATACACACATGCACACAGAAGGATTCACACTTGAATTTCGTGATCCGCAAAAGGATTCACACTTGTATTTCCGGATCCACACTTGTGTTTTTCAATGCACACACAAATGTGTTCCGTTTCATATACATGTAAATAAAATCCAAATACAGAAAAAAGTTTTACATGTGTATTTTTGATCCTCACATTTGTTTTCCGTTTAAAACCTCTGAACCTGCAAACACAAACCGCTTTCTGTGCACGGATCGCTGTGCATTCGTGTGTGGGTTTTTTGAGACTCCCCTGACGGTCACCCGATTCGTACTTGTAATTTGTTCTATCTATAGCCAATCAGATGTTTCCTCAATTCTAAGCCAATCACATGAGCGTGCCCCCACGAGGGTAGATTTCTTGCGTTCATGACGTAGCGCTTCATGTACACATTTTGCGCTGTCCGGAACTGACAGGTCCATGGAGCCTGCCTGCAGGCGCTAATCTCAGGACACCTCCACTCTCAGTACAGCGCCACTTTCCGAACAGGAAATGCACGCAAATACAAGCCTTTATATTATTAAGGTACAGCACCACTTTCCGAACCATTGATGAAAGCTTGTGTACACAAAAACGGCAGGCAAAACCGTTTTAAATGTGTGTTTCCTGTATGGCGAATACAGCTGTTTTATTTATGTCTGTATGAAGTTGTTGTGAGTGTGGAGGGAGCAGCTACAGGTTAGTTTAGCCTAATCCAGGGGTCGGCAACCCGCGGCCCACATGCTGCCCTTTAAGCCCTCTGCTCTGGCTCCCTTGAGTTTAGACAAAAATAAGAAGGAAATAAAATAAAAGTATTTGTAGGACTATTTATATTTTGTTGCATGGTTGAAAATGTTTCGTATGTTGTATTTTGAGGTGATACTGTGACACATAAATAAAAAACAAGACGGTTTTAATTAGGTCAACTAAAAATATGCGTCACATCCTGCTCCGGTCCCGCGCGAGCGCCTTTTCTTGGAGGCGAATAACCTGACCCCCGGCTCGATGAGCGAACTATGGATAAATCAAAGAAAAGTACCGGAGGAACACAGGATTTAATTCTGCGTGGACAGAGTTATATGCTTTCACAGCAAACGATGCTGGTTTACCGGTATGTTTGATATGTAGAGAGAAGTTGTCAACGGTGGTGCAGCCTTTACGTATCGAGGAACAACAAGGGAGAGGAAGACAGCTGATTATCGTCAGTCATAATTCAATGGGGTATGTAATTTATTTCAGAAAACACTTTTTGTTATATTCCATGGAATGCTCTTAACGTCCCGATAGCAATGAATATATTAAATGCTTTGACAATAAATACATACAAAAATTAATCTCTGGAAGCCGTAGCGCTGTAAAAAGCATCTGAGCCGGCCCGGCTAAAGTAACTGGATGGCCTACCTGCCTGTCAGCCTTCCATCTGGGCACAAACTTATGTCGTGCCCTCATTGGTCATATGCGCGTTCGTGTGTGTTGGAGGAGGGACTCTGTAAGAAAGTCTGAAGGAAGAGGCATATTTTTTCCGGTTGTGTACTTTCAAATTCTAGCGCACTCGAGCTGGTTTCTCCATTCTTACCTACCCTACCTTTAACTCTTTTTAGGGTGCAGATATATGTTTTATTTATTTCAAAGTAGGCCCATTTTAATAATATTTTTTTTCCCTTCAAATGTGCAGAGGACTCCCCAAGTGCTGTGTTTAATTTATTTTAAAGTAGGCCTGTGTATTATTTTTAATTCTCCTTATAAAGGTTCTTTGTTTCTTATTAAAGGTTAACAGTTTTATATCATGTAATAAATAGCCTAATAAATGCAAAAAAACTGTAGTTTTTGTCTGATATAACAATAAAAAACTATGAAATATGTTTTGCAGCTCCAGACAAAAAAAATGTGGGAAAAAGGAGCGAAATGGCTCTTTTGGTCAAAAAGGTTGCAGACCCCTGACCTAATCGATCAGTGCACTACGAAGCCAGTGCTAGGCAGTGAACTGTCAACGGGGGGGAGCCCCGCCGGTCATTATCGGGCGATATTCACTCTTAATAGTTTGATCGGTGCTCTCTATAAAGGCCGAACAGGAGAACTGGATCTGATCGATATGGACATAAACGCGAGTGAAGTTTTAGCGAGCTGCATGAGAAACTGACGGGCTGTCAGGAGAGAGGAAAAGAGAGGATCCTTTACTCCCGTGTTATTAGCCATATCCGGTCATAGTCCGGTAATTACCGGAAACTCTGCTACAAAATTCTTATTCTTATTATTATTATTATTGAAACATGTCCGGTAAAATAAATTCTGTCCGCGGAAACCCTGCTCCGGACAGCGCAAAATGCGTATATGAAGTGTCATGAACGCAAGAAACCATACCCTCGTGGGGACGCGCTCATGTGATTGGCTTAGAATGAAGGAGACATCTGATTGGCTATAGATAGAAAAAAATACAAGTACGAATGGTCTGACCATCAGGGGAGTCTCAAAAAACCCACACACGAATGCACAGCGATCCGTGCACAGAAAGCGGTTTGTGTTTGTAGGTTCAGGGGATTTAAATGGAAAACAAATATGTGAGGATCAAAAATAGATATGTAAAACTTTTTTCTGTATTTGGATTTTATTTACATATATGTGAAACGGAACACATTTGTGTGTGCGTTGAAAAACACAAGTGTGGATCCGGAAATACAAGTGTGAATGCTTCTGTGTGCATGTGTGTATTATGAGACTGTTCTGAGCCCATAAAGGTGAGCATATCTCCGTGTTTTGCTACCTAAAGCTACTTGTGTGTTGTCTGTATTTGCTTCCCCTGCCACGAGTTCTGATTGCTCAGTGATGATCCTTATATTTATATAATCTGTGGAATCTCAGGATGTTATCTAAGCTTGTTTGTGCAGATCCAATAAGTATATCGATCAGTATAGCTAGAGTTCTGTGCTAACAGCTTTAATATCTTTTTGCCCGTGGTTAATTCAGAGGCTCAGTGTTAGCTGTGATGTTTAAAAAAAAAAAAAAAAAAGATCAGTTAGCTGAGTTTCTTCCCGTTACATAGATATGAAACATTCATAGTTTATTAAATGTTAAGAAGCCCTCAGACACTTTTGCTTGCAGATGTTGTGATTTCGGCCCCTTCCGTCCGTGGGATTTAAGAGGTGGCATGTTGAAGTTTTTCCATATGGAGCCAATTTAGATACTTTGTAAAACACCAGGTTAATTAATATTACAGTATCCTATGCATCACTTGGTATAAACATACTGTACAAATACAAAGTAGATAACTGAGTTTTAATTAAATGCAGTAGAGTAGAAAGTATAATATTTGCCTCTGATATGTAATGGGGTAGAAGTATATAATAGCAAAAAAATAAAGTTATGGTCTTTGAATAAATGTGATTAGTTTTTAAAATTCCAGTGTGGCAGTATGAATGCAGGTGGGCTCAGGGCCTCTGAGTCATTTGTTCTGTGACATAAATAAAATAAATGGCTCTTCCTTTTTATTACGAGGTGTTATGCATGAGGCTTCCTCTGAAAGGGACGCAAGCTCTGACACACTCACATAAAAGAAGGACAACATGTCTTTTAAACCCCATTGTCCAGGAACACTGTGTCCTAGAAGTCTTTGTGTGTGATGGGAACAGAACATCTGGTTCCCAGCATCCCTTGGGTTCAGGTGCTTTGGATTTATATTTGGAAACTGAGATGTACTGCCACCTTCTGGTAACTTTAGCATCATCTTCAAAACATTGTTGTGAACATAATACAACTTTGTGAACATCCAGTTGAATATCTTGAGGTATTTATGGTTATTAATATACACCAACATGAAACATTGCACTTTCAATGTGAATTGCTTAATTGCTCATATGCTCAGACACATTTGATACATACAGTGCAGTGCACGTAGAAGTGAAATAAGTACTCAGATAGTTATATAAAAAAGTAAATATATAAAGTACTCAGGTCTTCTCTCTTACCAAACAAGAGCCTTACATTCCCCTTATTTAAACCATCCAGTAAATGTTCTGTATAGGATATTGTGAGTTAAATATCTTAGAAAAACACTCTTTTAAATAATCCTTAGAGCAAAATGTAGTTACGGTTCATTATTATTTATATGTTTAAGGCAATGTAGGGCAATACACATTCATTTAATTTTTTCATTTCAAACCTTTATTTAACCAGATTGGTCCCATTGAGATCATAGATCTCTTTTTCAAGGGAGACCTGCAGCATATAGGTTCCACCTGAAACATAAAACAATAAAGGACATTATACATTATATTTACAGGATACATAGTTATAGACATTTACAAGTGCCCATATCAAAGAGCATTTCATTTAGCCTAGCTTTAAAAACATGCAGAGGAATGAGATTGCTCAGTTTCAATTCTTGCTGAAGATTGTTCCAAGCAAGTGGAGCTGCGCACATAAAAGCTGTCTTACCGAAGACAGTCCTTGCTCTTGGCACATCTAACAATACTACATCATGTGACCTCAGACAATAGCTGCTTGCAACTCTCTGTGTTATCAGAGAGCAGATATAATACGGGAGTTTACCCAACAAAGCTTTATAAATAAACGTGTACCAATGACTGAGCCTCTTTACAGTAAGTGATGGCAGACCTGCCTTGGCATACAGGGTACAGTGATGAGTCAGTGCTTTACAATTTGTGACAAATCTCAGTGTGCTGTGATAGGCGGCATCTAACTTGTTCAGGCAATAGGCAAGTGCATTCATATACAACAAATCACCATAGTCCAGCACAGGTAAAAAGGTCACAGTGACTAGCCTTTTCCTGGCCTCAAGCGAGAAACAGGACTTGTTTCTGAAAAAGAACCCTAGCCTAACCCTCAGCTTTTTAAGCAGGTTATTGACATGAAGTTTAAAAGAGAGACAATCATCAAGCCAGATACCAAGGTATTTATAACAGGTAACCACTTCAAGTACTTGTCCTTGCGTAGTTACAATATCCAAAACAGGCTCTGGTGTCTTTTTAGCTTTTGAAAATAGCATTACCTTGGTTTTATCAACATTTAAAAGAAGCTTAAGCTCAGCGAGCTGAGTCTGAATAATGTTGAAAACAGCCTGTAATTTAACACCAGCCTCCTTAATGGAGGGACCTGCACAGTACATCACGGTATCATCCGCATAGAAATGTAAAGTAGCTTCTTCCACATTTTCACCTAAACCAGGGGTCTGCAACCTTTTTGACCAAAAGAGCCATTTCGCTCCTTTTTCCCAAAAAAAATGTGTCTGGAGCCGCAAAACATATTTCATAGTTTTGTATTGTTATATCAGACAAAAACTACAGTTTTTTGCATTTATTAGGCTATTTATTACATGATATAAAACTGTTAACCTCTAATAAGAAACAAAGAACTTTTATAAGGAGAATTAAAAATAATACACAGGCCTACTTTAAAATAAATTAAACACAGCACTTGGGGAGTCCTCTGCACATTTGAAGGGAAAAAAAATATTATTAAAATGGGCCCACTTTGAAATAAATAAAACATATATCTGCACCCTAAAAAGAGTTAAAGGTAGGGTAGGTAAGAATGGAGAAACCAACTCGAGTGCGCTGGAATTTGAAAGTACACAACCGGAAAAAATATGCCTCTTCCTTCAGACTTTCTTACAGAGTCCCTCCTCCAACACACACGAACGTACACATGACCAATGAGGGCACGACATAAGTTTGTGCCCAGATGGAAGGCTGACAGGCAGGTAGGCCATCCAGTTATTTTAGCCGGGCCGGCTCAGATGCTTTTTACAGAGCTACGGCTTCCAGAGATACATTTTTGTATGTATTTATTGTCAAAGCATTTAATATATTCATTGCTATCGGGACGTTAAGAGCATTCCATGGAATATAACAAAAAGTGTTTTCTGAAATAAATTACATACCCCATTGAATTATGACTGAAGATCTCCAGCTGTCTTCCTCTCCCTTGTTGTTCCTCGATACGTAAAGGCTGCACCACAGTTGACAACTTCTCTCTACATATCAAACATACCGGAAAACCAGCATCGTTTGCTGTGAAAGCAGATAACTCTGTCCACGCAGAATTAAATCCTGTGTTCCTCCGGTACTTTTCTTTGATTTATCCATAGTTCGCTCATCGAGCCGGGGGTCAGGTTATTCGCCTCCAAGAAAAGGCGCTCGCGCGGGACCGGAGCAGGATGTGACGCATATTTGTAGTTGACCTAATTAAAACCGTTTCGTTTTTTATTTATGTGTCACAGTATCACCTCAAAATACAACATACGAAACATTTTCAACCATGCAACAAAATATAAATAGTCCTACAAATACTTTTATTTTATTTCCTTCTTATTTTTGTCTAAACTCAAGGGAGCCAGAGCAGAGGGCTTAAAGGGCCGCATGCGGCCCGTGGGCCGCGGGTTGCCGACCCCTGACCTAAACTGTTGATGTAGATGGAGAATAAAAGTGGACTTAAAACAGAACCTTGAGGAACACCATTAGCAATGTTTAACCACTCAGAAGACAGTCCATCAAACTGAACACATTGGAACCTTTCAGAGAGGTAGTTCACAAACCACCCCACTGCAAGGCTGCATATGCCAATACTGAGTAGCCTCTGCTTTAAGATGCGATGATCGACGGTATCAAACGCTTTGGAAAGGTCAATAAATAGAGCTGCACAACTCTGCTTATTATCTAAAATACTCGTAATGTCATTCATCACTTTCATTGTCGCAGTAATGGTGCTATGTTGCTTTCTGAAGCCTGACGACAGGATATCATTTTTACATAAAAACTCCGTTACCTGTTCACTCACAAGGCGTTCGAGCACCTTCGCCAGAACTGACAATTTAGAGATCGGCCTATAATTATTTAAAATAGTTGCCTCCCCTCCTTTTAGCAAAGGCAAGACACAAGCTGACTTCCATACTTTTGGAATTGTGTTTGAGCTGAGGAAGAGGTTAAAAAGAGTAGTGAGAGGAAGAGCAATACAATCTGCAGCTATCTTTAAAAAGAAAGGCTCTACGTTGTCCGGGCCAGCCGGTTTCTTAGGATCTAGCTTAGATAATGCTTCATGAACAACATTGACAGTAAAAGGAGTAAAACTAAAAGGGTTTTCCAGACCACGTTGTTCAGAGTCACGGATTGGGGTGTTCACAGAAGCAGAGTTAGAAACAGAATGCTCATTAAAGCAATTTAGCATAGTGGCCCTGTCCGATATAGAGCCAGATGCTGTGGTAAGGCACGGAGGTAGCTCATTACGGATCTCACTGGTGGATATCGATTTTATGGCTTTCCAAAATTTCCTAGGATTATTTAGGTTTTCTGTGGTAACTGACAAATAGTACTTTGACTTTGCACTTTTGAAATTTGAAGTGAAGCTATTCCTTCGCTGCCTAAAACGCAGCCATTCTCCCTCTGAGCCTGATTTCCTAGCCTTTGCCCAGGCCTTGTTTCTCTCATGAAGGAGACTGGACAGTTCAGCAGAAAACCAAGGATTGTCTCGTCCCTTAACTCTAAATGTACGCAGGGGTGCATGTCTATCAATGATCTCCATAAAACCAAAATAAAAATAAGACCATGCGGTTTCTACATCAGCACACAGATCGATTTTACCCCAATCAAAATCAAACAGATCATGCACAAAACCCTGCTCCACAAAATGTTTTTTGTCTCTCTTAATGATAATGCGAGGTTTAACCTTTTGGACCTTATGGCGCATTTCCACTGCAACGGGGTAGCCCCGTTTAAGCGTCCCTAAGCGTCCTCGCTCAGGCCTCGGGCTGCCTCGCTGGCCGTCCGAGGCCTTGGCGCATTTCCATTACAGTTTAGGACCTGGGGTAGCAACGCAGTGTAGGCGGGACGATCGGCTTTTTGGGCGGAGCGACGCTGGGTAAAACTGCAGTGGCGTCATTTTCAATGCGACACAACTCACAAAACACACACAACAATGGAGGATGTGGAAGCGATCGTTTTCTTGTTTATTGTGAAATCCATGGTGCTGACATGCTGTGCTCTGCATAACGTCTGCGAGAGTCATGGAGAGGACTATGATGATGGGTGGAATGCACCAGCAGCAGAGCCTGGGGTAGCAGTGTATCAAGGTGTCTTTGATGCGCTACCTGAATACCTACATATGCATTGTATTGCATTCATTGTATTGAATATAAATACATCTTTTTTTTTTCATATACATGTGTTTGTCAAATTTTTTAAACAAATGTTATCTGAATTGAATATTTAGTAAATATTTGAATTTCAAGCACCAGTAAGTACTGCCCCATAATAAAAACATTTGAGGAAATATCAGATCATGAAAAGAAAATCTTTCTAATAAATTAAGCGAATATCAAAGCTAACTATAAACATAAATACTAAAGTGTAAAACACAGCAAAACTATATTCATAAATGCAAGTGTAAAATAGTGTGGACAATTGTAAACATGGATGGAGACTAAAGTATCCACAACATAAAATAATATATTAAATATAACCTCAATCTTTCTTCTAGACATGTTAAAAGCTTGCTTGAATGGGAGTAGTAGTAATGATGTTCCTTTCCTCAAAAAAGTGACAGGTGGTGTGACAGGTCATACCTCTCCCTACTTATGCAAATGAGCTAAGTCCTTTGATGTCAGATTGGCATGAAAGACCCCCCGGAGTGATTCTTTTATTGCAGCAATTAAGATAGTTATAGGTATTTGACCCCTGACCCCTGAGTGGAGTAATTGCCCCAATTAGACTAGCCCCAGGCACCCCCTTTGTGTACAGGCCTTTTATTGCAGCAATTAAGATAGTTATAGGTATTTGACCCCTGACCCCATAGTGGAGTAATTGCCCCAATTAGACTAGCCCCAGGCACCCCCTTTGTGTATATGCTTTTTATTGTAGCAATTAAGATAGCTATAGGTATTTGACCCCTGACCCCAGAGTGGAGTAATTGCCCCAATTAGAATAGCCCCTGGCACCCCCTTTGTGTATAGGCTTTTTATTGTAGCAATTAAGATAGTTATAGGTGTTTGACCCCTGACCCCAGAGTGGAGTAATAGCCCCAAATTAGAATAGCCCCTGGCACCCCCTTTGTGTATAGGCCTTTTATTGTAGCAGTTAAGATAGTTATAGGTATTTGACCCCTGACCCCTGAGTGGAGTAATTACCCCGCAATTATATTACCCCCAGGCACCCCCCTTTGTATACAGGCCATTTTATTGCGTCAATTAAGATAGCTAATGTATTTGAACCCTGACCCTGAGAGTGGAGTATTTGTCAGCAATTATATTAGCCCCATACACCCCCTCTGTTGTATAGGTATTTATGATGTATTGAATAGATAGTCTCTTTGACCCCTCCCCTCAGAGTCCTTTTGTTGTCTAATCTAATTAGCTTTTTGATGCCTGCCTTGATGTGCAATTTCACAATGATGAAAGCCTCTGTATAAATGAATGGGGTAACACCATATAGAGATATACTCAAAATAAATTTAAAAAAAGACAGACAATTCAGCTTACCGAGTCGACCGTCTGAAGCGCCAGTCAAGAAGCGAATGCGGGCATAGGGGTGGGTTCAGAGTACAGCCTCTTTCTGGTCACGTGTGTTGGAGGAGGGGCTCTGTAAGGAAGGCAGAGTACAGCCTCTTTCTGGGCACGTGTGTTGGAGGAGGGGCTCTGTAAGGAAGGTTGAAGGAACGAGCAGGATTTCTCCCCCGGTCTGACTGTAAAAGACTCTGTCTTTTCTCCAAGGGGATAGTCTGAGTCAGGTTGTTTCTCTGGGCAAATTTACCCCAGAAACTGTTGAGACATAGTTTTGCCACTTCTCTTTTGGCTGGATTTGATTTGATTTGATCTGCATCCATCAAGATACCCTGTTTAGCGTGATAGTCTGCTACATACTTTTGTCTGCTCTCATCATCTGTGGCCTCTGAGGGGTAACCTGATGCTTCTTGTTTACCCTTCAAAAATGTGTGTATATACTCTACAAAAATGCTGTCACTTTTCTTCTCAAAATGCCACACCTCTGTGATCCGAGTCATCTTGTACCCCAGGTCCAGGGCTTTGGTGAATTCTGTGGTCACCCAAACGCCTGTTAATGCTCTTTCCTCCTTGCTATGCAGGCAGGCCCCTGGGGAGCTGAGTATGGCTCTCGGGGGATGGTGGGTTAAGAGACAGATGCTTAGTTTTTGGACTGCCTCAGGGGGTTAACGACATCTACTAAAAACAAAGTACTTCATTATTTACATTTTTTCAGATTTTATACACAAAAGTGCAGGAAAATTCAGAGGATGAAGAAGCAGAAAACAGCCATTATTCTTCACTCTTCTGTAAAACGGACAGTTTCAAGAAAGATGACACCGTGTTTATGCATGACATGCAAAATATATTGAAGCCCTATTTTAAAAAAAACAAGTTACAAGTATATTGTGTGAAAATATCTCAGAAAGTTGTAATATTGTTTATTAGTGATACCTGAGGATATTCTCTTTTTTTATTTGTAGCGACTGTGAACTAATGTGTAATTACTTTTTTACTAACTATATAAGAAAAGTCTCTCTGAAGAGAGGAAATAATAAAACAATTTAAAACATAATCTTTGTCTTTTATATTTACTTTACACCACTATAAGGAAACCCAATATGAGGCTGTATGGTGTACTATTAGATTCTGTTGTAGGCAACAAAGAGAGGTTTTCTTAAAATGTGTTTCTGCTCCATTTCACTCCATGAAGCCTCCAGCTTGTACAGGGGCTCCGCCTCCACTCAACATAACATGTCCCGCCCTCCTCACCAGAACATTTAAAAGTAAGGGGATGGAAATAGACGAAAATAAATACGCTCAAACTAGATAACAGGCCAGTCATTTCCAATCACCAAGGCACTTTTCAAAAAAGAAAAATGGCAAAGAGAAGCTTAGATATGGGTTTAATCAGCGAGACGCCTGTGACAACGTACAGCCATCAGTCCGGAGCGCCAATCAAGAAACGAATGCAATATATGTGCCGGGTTCAGACGCCTCCAGCCGAAGAACTTTATGAAGAATGGAATCTAAAAAATGGCGATGTTTGGGGTTATGTATTCAACTATATGGCGAATGAACTGCATTTCTACAATCTGAAGAATGGAGAAACGTACGGACCCCGCAGTGTTAAAGCGACACTGACCTCAACAGATTGGGCTGTGTTAACTCTGGTGTCTTCCAGAGATCTCCACGCAACCACGGTACCGAAAGAAGTAGTGCATCAAGAAACCATAGTGGAACCAGCGGTGTACAAGATATTTGCAAAGAAAAGCAAAGAAACACAGACAGCATGCGAGATCAAAGAAGAGATTTCATCGCCGCCCCTCAATGTGGAGGAAGAAAGAGTTATTTCCCCGCTGCCAGAAGTGAGAAGAGTCCTGACAAGCACCGTCTGGGAAACTAAAAGCGGACCATCGGGGCGATGGTATTACCGTGCAAGCCATTTGGAGACGCTGGGGAAGGATCCCTCTGATGATTTTGTTTTGGAGGTTTTTAATTCTACCTGCGGAGTATTTCAGACAGCAGTGCGGGTACCACTGGCTGCTTGGCTGAAAATGATTGATGGAAAAGCTACAAAGCTTAAAGAACTTTTTAAACAGAGTCAGACATCGATGGACATTATACTGGTGAAAAAGAATCTCACCTTTACAGAGGACTCTGCCCCCCACTCAACATAACAAGTCACACCCTCCTCATCAGAGCATTTTAAACTAAGGACCCCTCAAGAAAGACATTGTGTATTCTACCTATGTAAAAAGAATGTCGGGGTTGTCTCTGTATCAAGAAGATGTGTTTAAAAATGAATTTTGTGAAAAATACCAACTGTGTGAGAGACGTCATAAAGACAGTCATTTTAACCACAGTGTTTTGTTCTCTACAAATGTTTTAAGATTGTTACAAAATGTAAAAATAAAAATAAAAGGTATGGAGACTAAATTAATTCAGGTGACTCTGGCTTTATTAGGAAAACAAAACATATAATACAAAGGGGTTAGGGGTTAAATGTAACCATCGTGGACTTAATAGTCTAACAAAATACTTTTATCTGAATACATTTGTTCTTTTTAAGCGCACTTTCTGAAATTATTTATTTATTATTTCAGTGGAACAATCCAGTTTTTGTTAACATTAACGCTTTCTTCTCTTTTTTCTTGTGTTACTAAGATACTTTTAGACATACTTTGGCGTATGCAACACTTGTTCAGATAAACAAAGTTTTTTCTTTTTCTGATAAACTTACATTTTTTAGTTATTTTATGTTACCAAGATACTTTGAGATACACCCTGATGTACGCAACTATACTTTTCTGACTTTTTTCTGTAGAATCGTGACAAAACTATTACTTGTTCTTAAATGATGACCTATTGCTGGAGATGAGATGAAAAAGCTACAACGCTTAAAGAACTTTTTTCTAAAAACTCTCAATTCTATAATTGACTACCCCCATTCAACGCAATAAGCCCTACCCTCCACTCAGCAAATCATCTAAAACGAAGGACGACCGTTGTAAACTAGCCATGGAGCAGAGAAAAGCCAAGACTCCCCCCGCGAGTTGCAGCCAGGAACAGAGTCCACCAGCAACACCACCATGGGGGAAACCCGAATATTGCAATACTACAGCTGCTGATTTTGCTCCTTGGGCCAAAACGTCTCTGTTTATGGACACAGTGAAAGCGGTGTTGGTTGATATTGTGGAGAGGGTGATACATCGAAGAAGAAATATGCAATGGGTGCCGAGTCAGTCACCCCGGCCAGAGGCAACACGATTTTCTGAATGACATGTCCGATTTTT
The DNA here is from genome assembly GCA_023974075.1 of Chaenocephalus aceratus. Taxonomy (NCBI): domain Eukaryota; kingdom Metazoa; phylum Chordata; class Actinopteri; order Perciformes; family Channichthyidae; genus Chaenocephalus; species Chaenocephalus aceratus. Next base: position 89,763 of record JAMFTG010000861.1, read on the forward strand.
ACTTCAGAAACAATTACAACGCGTTAATGAAAAGACTCTGGCTCACCGACTTCATTACTGAGATCGACCAGACTCTTAATGATAAAGACATTTTCACGGATGATTGGAGGATCCAAGGCGCTTCGGAGGCTTTTCTTCACAATCTCAAAAATTGCAGACGCCTCAAGGAGAGACTTGAAAAGATCCATGCCGAGTTGGATGGAGAAGAAGAAGACTAACAACCAGCAGTTGGATGGAGAAGCCAGGGACTTGTTCGATACAGTGACTTTTTTCTTTAAGTAAAATAAAAATGGGAAACTACTTTGCAAAACGCTCTGTATATATTGATCATAATGTAGTCCTTACCCGTTTAATAAGTGTGATGATGGGGGCGATTGAAAACAGAACGAGTAGTGACCCCTGTGTAAAAAGAATGGCTGAAGTTTGTAAACTAGAAGACATTTTGGATATCATTCGTTCTGGCAGTACTATTCCGGGTCATTGGGAAACGATTGTAAACGAAACATTTAAAGTGGTCCTGGAATCTTCATTTTCCGAAACATTCTGTAACATTATCTCAGAAATGAAACAAACATCAAAAGTGTATCATGTGTATCATTCGCAGCAGTCGGTTAGCGGGAGATGATCTATAAGATTATTATGATCCGGTAATGGCTCTACAACACCATCCTCTAGTTTAAATTTGTTCACTTTGTTTCTTTTTCTTTTCACCTTCCTTCTTTTTGTCCTTTCTGCTAATTGTCGTTTGCGATCTAGGTGAGTGGTATGAGATATACTGTTTCTATAAAGGTTATCTATAATACCATCTTTTAAAGAAAGATATTCTTCATATGTCATGTTATCATGGTCCTCTTTTGTCCTAAAGACTTTACATGGATATGATATAGACGAGAGTTCTTCTTCTGGGACATCCTCTCCCCTACTTTGTAACATCCAGTCATTAAGCCCGTATCCATTATCCTGGTGATAATAAGGGCAGGCTACATCAGACTTGGTTTTTCTCAGATCCATGGCTAGTTTTTAACGGTCGTCCTTAGTTTTATATGATTTGCTGAGTGGGTGGGACATATTGCGTTGAGTGGGAGGCTTCATCTGTAGAAAGTACTCTGTTTCAGTAGATTTGGTTAAGAATCTGACTCTTAATGGCAGTTTGTCATTTTGAGGGTATTTCAGTGAAACAAGGCTGTTTTGAACATTTGACAGATTTATGCTTAAATTCTCTGAGAAAGTTACCGAAAGACACACTTTTCTTTTTAAAAAGCTGAAAAGTAGATAATGAAGTGTGCTTTGTGTGTACAGACACACAGAAAACACTGAAAAACACAACAAGAAGGACTGTAATACACATGTATCAGACACGTTCCCCTTGCTATAATGATGACAACAGTTTTTAGATGTAAAAAAACACTTTTTTTATTTTTTCACACACAAAATCAATAGTTATACTGATTGTAGCATCCCCAGGACAGTCTCCAGCTTAGAATTCCCCATATTACTGGAGATATCATGATGGAGATTTTTCACTTCAGTCAAAATATTCACGTGTATGCTGTTTTCAACACACAGATGCATTACATCTACAAACAGAGCATACAATGAGAGCACATGATACACTTTTGATGTTTGTTTCATTTCTGAGATAATGTTACAGAATGTTTCGGAAAATGAAGATTCCAGGACCACTTTAAATGTTTCGTTTACAATCGTTTCCCAATGACCCGGAATAGTACTGCCAGAACGAATGATATCCAAAATGTCTTCTAGTTTACAAACTTCAGCCATTCTTTTTACACAGGGGTCACTACTCGTTCTGTTTTCAATCGCCCCCATCATCACACTTATTAAACGGGTAAGGACTACATTATGATCAATATATACAGAGCGTTTTGCAAAGTAGTTTCCCATTTTTATTTTACTTAAAGAAAAAAGTCACTGTATCGAACAAGTCCCTGGCTTCTCCATCCAACTGCTGGTTGTTAGTCTTCTTCTTCTCCATCCAACTCGGCATGGATCTTTTCAAGTCTCTCCTTGAGGCATCTGCAATTTTTGAGATTGTGAAGAAAAGCCTCCGAAGCGCCTTGGATCCTCCAATCATCCGTGAAAATGTCTTTATCATTAAGAGTCTGGTCGATCTCAGTAATGAAGTCGGTGAGCCAGAGTCTTTTCATTAACGCGTTGTAATTGTTTCTGAAGTAAAAATCGGACATGTCATTCAGAAAATCGTGTTGCCTCTGGCCGGGGTGACTGACTCGGCACCCATTGCATATTTCTTCTTCGATGTATCACCCTCTCCACAATATCAACCAACACCGCTTTCACTGTGTCCATAAACAGAGACGTTTTGGCCCAAGGAGCAAAATCAGCAGCTGTAGTATTGCAAGATTCGGGTTTCCCCCATGGTGGTGTTGCTGGTGGACTCTGTTCCTGGCTGCAACTCGCGGGGGGAGTCTTGGCTTTTCTCTGCTCCATGGCTAGTTTACAACGGTCGTCCTTCGTTTTAGATGATTTGCTGAGTGGAGGGTAGGGCTTATTGCGTTGAATGGGGGTAGTCAATTATAGAATTGAGAGTTTTTAGAAAAAAGTTCTTTAAGCGTTGTAGCTTTTTCATCTCATCTCCAGCAATAGGTCATCATTTAAGAACAAGTAATAGTTTTGTCACGATTCTACAGAAAAAAGTCAGAAAAGTATAGTTGCGTACATCAGGGTGTATCTCAAAGTATCTTGGTAACATAAAATAACTAAAAAATGTAAGTTTATCAGAAAAAGAAAAAACTTTGTTTATCTGAACAAGTGTTGCATACGCCAAAGTATGTCTAAAAGTATCTTAGTAACACAAGAAAAAAGAGAAGAAAGCGTTAATGTTAACAAAAACTGGATTGTTCCACTGAAATAATAAATAAATAATTTCAGAAAGTGCGCTTAAAAAGAACAAATGTATTCAGATAAAAGTATTTTGTTAGACTATTAAGTCCACGATGGTTACATTTAACCCCTAACCCCTTTGTATTATATGTTTTGTTTTCCTAATAAAGCCAGAGTCACCTGAATTAATTTAGTCTCCATACCTTTTATTTTTATTTTTACATTTTGTAACAATCTTAAAACATTTGTAGAGAACAAAACACTGTGGTTAAAATGACTGTCTTTATGACGTCTCTCACACAGTTGGTATTTTTCACAAAATTCATTTTTAAACACATCTTCTTGATACAGAGACAACCCCGACATTCTTTTTACATAGGTAGAATACACAATGTCTTTCTTGAGGGGTCCTTAGTTTAAAATGCTCTGATGAGGAGGGTGTGACTTGTTATGTTGAGTGGGGGGCAGAGTCCTCTGTAAAGGTGAGATTCTTTTTCACCAGTATAATGTCCATCGATGTCTGACTCTGTTTAAAAAGTTCTTTAAGCTTTGTAGCTTTTCCATCAATCATTTTCAGCCAAGCAGCCAGTGGTACCCGCACTGCTGTCTGAAATACTCCGCAGGTAGAATTAAAAACCTCCAAAACAAAATCATCAGAGGGATCCTTCCCCAGCGTCTCCAAATGGCTTGCACGGTAATACCATCACCCCGATGGTCCGCTTTTAGTTTCCCAGACGGTGCTTGTCAGGACTCTTCTCACTTCTGGCAGCGGGGAAATAACTCTTTCTTCCTCCACATTGAGGGGCGGCGATGAAATATCTTCTTTGATCTCGCATGCTGTCTGTGTTTCTTTGCTTTTCTTTGCAAATATCTTGTACACCGCTGGTTCCACTATGGTTTCTTGATGCACTACTTCTTTCGGTACCGTGGTTGCGTGGAGATCTCTGGAAGACACCAGAGTTAACACAGCCCAATCTGTTGAGGTCAGTGTCGCTTTAACACTGCGGGGTCCGTACGTTTCTCCATTCTTCAGATTGTAGAAATGCAGTTCATTCGCCATATAGTTGAATACATAACCCCAAACATCGCCATTTTTTAGATTCCATTCTTCATAAAGTTCTTCGGCTGGAGGCGTCTGAACCCGGCACATATATTGCATTCGTTTCTTGATTGGCGCTCCGGACTGATGGCTGTACGTTGTCACAGGCGTCTCGCTGATTAAACCCATATCTAAGCTTCTCTTTGCCATTTTTCTTTTTTGAAAAGTGCCTTGGTGATTGGAAATGACTGGCCTGTTATCTAGTTTGAGCGTATTTATTTTCGTCTATTTCCATCCCCTTACTTTTAAATGTTCTGGTGAGGAGGGCGGGACATGTTATGTTGAGTGGAGGCGGAGCCCCTGTACAAGCTGGAGGCTTCATGGAGTGAAATGGAGCAGAAACACATTTTAAGAAAACCTCTCTTTGTTGCCTACAACAGAATCTAATAGTACACCATACAGCCTCATATTGGGTTTCCTTATAGTGGTGTAAAGTAAATATAAAAGACAAAGATTATGTTTTAAATTGTTTTATTATTTCCTCTCTTCAGAGAGACTTTTCTTATATAGTTAGTAAAAAAGTAATTACACATTAGTTCACAGTCGCTACAAATAAAAAAAGAGAATATCCTCAGGTATCACTAATAAACAATATTACAACTTTCTGAGATATTTTCACACAATATACTTGTAACTTGTTTTTTTTAAAATAGGGCTTCAATATATATTTGCATGTCATGCATAAACACGGTGTCATCTTTCTTGAAACTGTCCGTTTTACAGAAGAGTGAAGAATAATGGCTGTTTTCTGCTTCTTCATCCTCTGAATTTTCCTGCACTTTTGTGTATAAAAGCTGAAAAAATGTAAATAATGAAGTACTTTGTTTTTAGTAGATGTCGTTAACCCCCTGAGGCAGTCCAAAAACTAAGCATCTGTCTCTTAACCCACCATCCCCCGAGAGCCATACTCAGCTCCCCAGGGGCCTGCCTGCATAGCAAGGAGGAAAGAGCATTAACAGGCGTTTGGGTGACCACAGAATTCACCAAAGCCCTGGACCTGGGGTACAAGATGACTCGGATCACAGAGGTGTGGCATTTTGAGAAGAAAAGTGACAGCATTTTTGTAGAGTATATACACACATTTTTGAAGGGTAAACAAGAAGCATCAGGTTACCCCTCAGAGGCCACAGATGATGAGAGCAGACAAAAGTATGTAGCAGACTATCACGCTAAACAGGGTATCTTGATGGATGCAGATCAAATCAAATCAAATCCAGCCAAAAGAGAAGTGGCAAAACTATGTCTCAACAGTTTCTGGGGTAAATTTGCCCAGAGAAACAACCTGACTCAGACTAAGATTGTGACCAAAACAGAAGAATTTCTTCACCTCTTGTTTTCAGCTAAACAATTTGTGTTTAATTTAACTGCGGCGGAAGACGCTGAAGCCCTGTCTCCCCTTACAAGCGGTAGTTTAAGACTGGAAATGAGATTCAGAGTACCGCTGCCCCAGACTACCACTTTAATCGTATATTCTTGTTTTGATTCGATTCTGGAGATTAAACTTTTTTAGTTTTGGTCGATGTGAGTGCTCGTATATCCTGAAATCGTTTGAAATGTTTGTTTTACTTCGCATATTGACTGACTAATGTGTCATTTTATTTGTGTTTTACAGCTGTATTTGTCTGCCTTTCATGTCTGTGTTTTATAGGTTGTAACTTTGTACATGCTGCCCTTGGGACATATTGCGTTGAGTGGGAGGCTTCATCTGTAGAAAGTACTCTGTTTCAGTAGATTTGGTTAAGAATCTGACTCTTAATGGCAGTTTTTTGATTTAAAGACTTTTTTACAGACATTCAGCAGATTTATGTGTAAAGATTTAGTTAAGAATCTGTCTCTTAACCTACCACCCCCTATAGCCAAAACATAAAACTCTGCAGATTTGTGTGTAATTCACTCACAAAGGAACTGTAAGATACACTTTAATGGATGCATAACCTATAGTTAATAAAAGTAATTATACATTAGTTCACAAACCTACAATTAAAGAGTATGCTGGAAAACTATAATGTCCTTGAAGGGTTCTCGCTTTTAAATGATCTGATGAGGAAAGGTGGGGCTTATTATGTTGAGGGGTAGGCGGATCCCCTTGGAGAAAAGACAGAGTCTTTTACAGTCAGACCAGGGGAGAAATCCTGCTCGTTCCTTCAACCTTCCTTACAGAGCCCCTCCTCCAACACACGTGCCCAGAAAGAGGCTGTACTCTGCCTTCCTTACAGAGCCTCTCCTCCAACACACGTGACCAGAAAGAGGCTGTACTCTGAACCCACCCCTATGCCCGCATTCGCTTCTTGACTGGCGCTTCAGACGGTCGACTCGGTAAGCTGAATTGTCTGTCTTTTTTTAAATTTATTTTGAGTATATCTCTATATGGTGTTACCCCATTCATTTATACAGAGGCTTTCATCATTGTGAAATTTCACATCAAGGCAGGCATCAAAAAGCTAATTAGATTAGACAACAAAAGGACTCTGAGGGGAGGGGTCAAAGAGACTATCTATTCAATACATCATAAATACCTATACAACAGAGGGGGTGTATGGGGCTAATATAATTGCTGACAAATACTCCACTCTCAGGGTCAGGGTTCAAATACATTAGCTATCTTAATTGCTTAATTGACATTGATAAAATGGCCTGTATACAAAGGGGGGTGCCTGGGGGTAATATAATTGCGGGGTAATTACTCCACTCGGGGGTCAGGGGTCAAATACCTATAACTATCTTAACTGCTACAATAAAAGGCCTATACACAAAGGGGGTGCCAGGGGCTATTCTAATTTGGGGCTATTACTCCACTCTGGGGTCAGGGGTCAAACACCTATAACTATCTTAATTGCTACAATAAAAAGCCTATACACAAAGGGGGTGCCAGGGGCTATTCTAATTGGGGCAATTACTCCACTCTGGGGTCAGGGGTCAAATACCTATAACTATCTTAATTGCTACAATAAAAAGCATATACACAAAGGGGGTGCCTGGGGCTAGTCTAATTGGGGCAATTACTCCACTATGGGGTCAGGGGTCAAATACCTATAACTATCTTAATTGCTGCAATAAAAGGCCTGTACACAAAGGGGGTGCCTGGGGCTAGTCTAATTGGGGCAATTACTCCACTCAGGGGTCAGGGGTCAAATACCTATAACTATCTTAATTGCTGCAATAAAAGAATCACTCCGGGGGGTCTTTCACGCCAATCTGACATCAAAGGACTTAGCTCATTTGCATAAGTAGGGAGAGGTATGACCTGTCACACCACCTGTCACTTTTTTGAGGAAAGGAACATCATTACTACTACTAATGGGTTATAGGTTTATTTTGTTCTCTCATCTTTGAAATATATAAGGAATGTGTTCTTTGAGTCTAGTAGAACGAGGGTATTACAATTGAGCAATTTCTACATGTATTATGTATTTATCATGTATTCTTAATACCATTACAAAATAAACATGTAATAATGTTTTAGAGTAGGACCTCAAGCTAGCAAACTCAATTTCTTGCTTTAAATCTCTTAAAAGTAAGGGGCTTTTTCCTAACTGATGGTGTTTGTTATTGCTTTATAAATTCATGTATGTTTATGATTTTTTTATGTTGGGTGCCATTCATTATCAACAAGAGATAAGATAAGTCAAAGAAGTACTTTATTGATGGCAGTATAAAAATACAAATGTTGTATCAAAAAGGCATGCCATTAAACAATACAAATAAAAAATGTAAAACTGTATTGCAGCCAGCATAAATATACATGGAATTGTAAATATAAAATGAACATTTTAAAGAAAATAAATAAACAAGGAAGTACAAATGTTGCATTTAAAAATTAACTAGATAAAACATATATAATATGTACAATAACTATTAAGGTTTTTTGAAGTATCAGGGAGGAGACGGGCCACGTCGGCTGCCCAGTTATGGTGCCGTTCCTGCTGGGCCCGATCCTCTCCTCCTCGTTTCCTCTTGCCTGGGTGACAATAAGATAATAATTAGCAATAAGGAAAACACACAGGACAGGTACAGGTCACACAAGGATATAAGAATAACATGTATAAACAGAACAACAGTAAGGTGAACTAAAGAAAGTTCTGGCCCTAGATGTTTACAATGATTGTGAAAGTGAATTACATTATTTCCAGCCTGTTGATAATGAATATAAATATATGTATATGATAGGATGTCACACACAACTGTACTAGCTGCTTACTAGCTATGACTTTACTTGTAACAGAGCATTTCCACACAGTGATATAGCTTATTTTAATTACTGACGATGGATGATCCAAGGTTTAAAAAAACAAAACACAATTCCAGTCGTTTTGCCATTTCTATTTCTTACCTAGAACCACACGCTGCGGTGTCGTGATGGCACTCGGTGTTGGTGGTTGAGTCGGTGTCGATTCTTCGGCTGGGGTCCGTTCTGGATTCGATGACGATGTGGACGGAACACTGCCATCAACCGTTGTTCGGGAATGTTCCTCCTCACGAGTCCCAATGTAATCATCTAGAACAGCAAAATGACTTGTTAATTCCACAAACTACTGCAGCACAATACTAAATAGCAACAACAACTATAGAAAAGAAAAAACTGAACGTAAACAATGGCACATATGGTGTTAGCAAACAATAGCTCTAGCTAAGGCTATCTGCCTTAGCTAGCTATGTAGCTCTTCGGGGCTCCATAAAAGCACGGGTTGTCGAACATTAATGTAAGGATAAAATAGACTTCTTTGTTAGAAGTGAGCGTACCTTGCAGGGACTCCAGTAAAGCCATTGCCGTTTTCCCTACATCGCAGGAAAGTCCTCGAAAATCCGCGTTCGGACATCTGTGCAGAGACATCCTGGAACACTTTCACATTTCGCGTTGTTCCGTCGAGCTCCCGCTGGATGTTATCATCCCCAATGAGATGTAGGAACGTCGTCACCTCCTCGGTCGACCACGGTGTGCTTTTCTTCGACGTTGCCATTTTTGTAGCTCCTCCGTTTACAAAATGCTGCAAGCTTGCTTCTTGATATATATGTGACGCGAGGGATGATCTCGCGCGCGATCTTGTGACGATTCTCTCTGACCAATCAGCAGTCGAGTGTTGACGTCACAGCCCTGGCCTGGTCTGATTGAACCACGATTTTATGGGGCCGGAAAAAGAGGGAAAAAGTACCCGCTAGCCGGTACTAGGCTATATGGAAATGCCACCAAAAAACTGGCCTGGCCGCTTGAGGACGGTTCAGGACGCTTAAACGGGGCTACCCGCTGCAGTGGAAATGCGCCATTAGTGTCCCTAATTGTGGCTACAACACAGTGATCACTCAGATCATTTGAAAATACTCCCACAGATGAATATTTATGGGGAACATTAGTTAAAATGAGATCAATTAGGGAGGATTTATTAGGGGACTTAATGTTAGGGCGAGTAGGACTGTCCACAATCTGAGTAACATTTAAAGAGATACAAAGGTTTTTAAAATCCTCTGACACTGCAGTTAACCAGTCCCAGTTAAAATCTCCAAGTAGCACTATTTCCTTGTAGTCTAGTTGTGATAAAAGATTTGCTAGTGAAGACAAGGAGTCTTTGACAGCTGAGGGGGGTCTGTAACAACTCACTACCATGACCTGTTGACCCTTTGCCACTTCTATATGTATGGCTAAAAATTCAAATTGCTTACTGATCGATTTGGAAACTAATGTGGTTACACTGAACTTATTCTTAACATAAATGGCATGGAGGTGAGGTCCGCTCCCCACTCGTAAAAAATAGCACTTTACCCCTGCCTATATGCCGTGAGCTGATTATCGAGTCTTCATTGTAACAGTCGCGGGTGTACTGTGTGTTTGCGTGTGGGGAGTGTTGCAGTAGAACATTCCACTGTAGCGCCCCTGGTGTTCACGCTTGTGTGAGTGCTCTATAGTGCCCGTAATAGTGTTCACTGGAGTCCAGCACCTCAGTACCCCCCACTCAAAATACCTTCCCGCGTCTCTGCTTATAGCGGTTCAGCCTGCTCTTGGGAACCCTGAATCTTCTACCAGAAGGTAGGAGCTGGAATTCTGGGTGGAGTATGCGGGTGGGATCAGACACAATTTTTTTAGACTCTGACGTCACTGTCGAGCCTTTAGTGGCCGACACCGCCTACTTTAGGCTTCTCTGCAACTCTGCAGAATCCTATGGGTGACGTCACGGACACTACGTCCTGGAACACACCGCAAAGACTTCAGCCAACGGCCAAGTTGCACGTACGAACTGCCCATGCGTGAGTGGCAATAACTCTCCTTACCAGCAGGCGGCGGTAGTGTGTATTTGTCATTCAAAAGAGACAACAACCGGCGTGATATACCGAGAGAAGAAGAACAGACTGCGTGATATAAACAAACAATAAATAGCGTGTGCGTTCCATTTTCACTCTACAGCGAGAAGCTCATGGGGCTTTCCCGAACCTGTGTCGAGAGTTAAATGAAATCTCAGATTTGCCTTCTTAATAGTTTGTTGGGTCCCTCACTTCCGTTTCGCTTCTCATGCAGTGATTCACTAAGCTGAACAGCCAATCAAAGTGATTTATTTGGCCGACGGCCTTTACCCATGGATTTACAATAAGAACTGGATATAGCGTAGGAGGCGGGGTCTCGTTCTTTCCTATGAGAGCTGCTCATTGGTGCATGAAGTCAAAATGGCCCAACTTTTGAGAGAGCGAAACGTCACAGATTACCCGTCATGCCTGGCTGCCAGAGCAGAAGAACCCGTATGTGCGCTCACGCAGCTCACACACACAGTCATTCATCGCCACTCGATGACATAGTATACTTACGTGGTAATGGTGGTCTAATGGATAGTGAGGTGGGCTGGAGATCAGAAGGTTGTGAGTTCAAATTCCACCTGGAACACCACTAAGTGCCTTGAGTAAGGCACTTAGCACTTAGTTACTCCAGGGAGAATGTCCCTGTAAGTCGCTTTGGATAAAAGCGTCAGCTAAATTAAATGTAATGTAATATACTTGAAATAGTGACTCGACATTGAGAAACGGCCACGGCCTCACTAGAATGAATGGAGAAAATAAATCTAGATTTGGCTTTTAGTGCATTTACAACTATAAGGACCTAATGTTTCTAATAAGGGCTATACAATAGTTAATACTGGGTAGTTTATTTAGTTAAAAAAAAAAATCCACCGATTTACATACGTCTCTTTCCCCATGTTAGTCAATGGGAAAAAGTTGTTTTTGGGCCGGTTGATGTCACGGACTGATACGGAAGTTGCAGTACCGCCGTTTGGACACAACAATGTAGGGCACAGCGTCCGGCACACTTCCTGGGGGCTTGCCTAAAGGCCCGGACACACCAAGCCGATTTTGGCCGTCGATGGGCGTCAGGCCGACGATGAGCGTCGACACGACCTACTCAGATTGGTGTGTCCCGCACCGTCGTGTCTTTTCAGCCGTGCCGAAATCGGTGGGCAGTCGGCCAAAGAAATCACTCTGATTGGCTGTTATTTTGACGGACAGGATCGTAAAATGTCCGTCAGTATTACCCGTCGGCCTTTACACTCTGGGGAGGGGGGGGGGAGAGGACAGTCGTGAACTGTCATCGGGGGGCGGGGCGCACGCTTATGAACTGTTAGCGGCGTGTTATGCATGCCCGACATTTCAATGATTTGTACGGCAAAGTTGGGTTTGGAAACGGTATCATTTCCTTTTTGGCAGGCATGCATAACACCGGAGCCTCGCTGCGGGGAAAACTTTGGCGCTGTTCCGAGTCAAAATGACGGACTGCTTTCAGATTTTTCCGTCATTGTTAAAAAAAATCCGTCATAGACGGAATATATTCGGTTAACGCGACCTCTGTTTAACGCAGTCTCTTCTTCTTCTCTCGGTTATCACACAGTCTGTCTTCCGGTTGTTGCCTCTTTTGAATGACGAATACACACTACCGCCGCCTGCTGGTAAGGAGAGTTATTGCCACTCACGCATGTGCAGTTCGTACGTGCTTCTTGGCCGTCGGCTGAAGTCTTTGTGGTGTGTTCCAGTGCGACACATGGCCAAGACGCAGAGACGCGAGGCGACACAACAGTCGGGGTCCGTCTGTGTCAGTTCTTTGGTGTCAGCTTGGTGTGTCCGGGCCTTTAGCCGACAGCCTCCCGATTCAACATGTTGAATCGGAGGCGGAAGGTGTCGGCACAGCCGAAAAGACTCGACGGTGCGGGACACACCAATCTGAGTAGAGCGACGCGACGCTCATCGACGGCCCAACATCTATCGACATCTATCGACGGCCGAAATCGGCTTGGTGTGTAACGACCTTAAGAAGTAATTGGAAAGCAAGAAAAAAAACAGAGTTCCCATTTGATACATTATGAAGTTTGATACATTATGAAAAATGACTGTTGAAACCACAGCTGGTCAGTGTATGTTTTGGTCATTGGATTTTCTTTTCAGAAATAGATATTCAAAAACAAAAAACGACTGGATATTTGATTTTCGTTTTCAAATTGAAAAACCAAAATTGAAATACAAGGCGTTTTTCTTTATGATGGTCAAAAAGGGATTTACTAAACTTAAAAAACGGGATGATTTTCATTTCTACTTCTCAAAACAAAAAATAAAATCACTAGAAAACAGAAACAAAAAACCCCCCCGTTTTTTTCATATTCTGCTACCGGAAGTTGTCTTTCAAAAATAAGAGCGCAGATGAGGACGGTCAATCCGTGTATCTACGGTCCATTTGTTTTCACAACGAAAACAGCCAAGACACATATTGAGCCCAGATAATGAATGTTATTGAGGGCTGGAAATATAATAGGCCTGTGTCTAAAATGGACAACATTGTTAGGAGATTTCAACTATACAGCGATTCTGCACTGCAGTCACTCAGCCGTCTCTCGAGTTTGTTATAATTTTTTCTGCCAATAGTTATTCGTGAGATCGATCCTGTTGGACTCAGTAGCCTACTAGTGAAACTACTCCCACAACAAGTACTATGAAGTACTTACTGTGTACTTTTTGAGTAATCCTCTGTCAATGTCCCTTCCCGCAACCCTGTCTCCTAAAAATTACGTTCCCACAGAACTAAACTGCATTCTCAATTACTTTTAGCGAGAAACTTATTTTCTCCCACGTTACGTTCATTATGAACGTATCTCAAATACATTTATTTTCTACATATCTTCTAGAAACATATTTTTCTCCCACGTTACGTTTTCTCGCCAGCTGTTACTCTCATGAGTGAGACAGAAAATAATAGTTTTAAATGCCAAAAAGCTGCTGTGTCGTTTATTTGCACCTAAAACATTAAAACAAATCCAGAGTTACGTGTTTCTGTACTTCCTCTAAGAAGAAAAGGACAGTAACAGAAGATCTCTGTGACGCCAGATGTGGTGTTGTTAATGCGTATTATATCCGGG